>JABFFE010001152.1:0-39062 GCA_013623625.1 Fusarium setosum
ACATCATTGTCACCCATTCTACGACACATGCTCAACCTTTCGGAACTCAATCATGGGGCCATTCTTTGCGCTGGTGAATGTATCAACCAACTGCATCTCAGTCGGTCGGTGTCGCCCCCATTCATTGCTAGGTTTGCCCTCGGCGGGATCAACGATACCAATCGCCTTGCGCATGTCGTACAGATATATGGTGCGAGCCAGGGTGTTGGTCATCTCGACATAGGCCAGGCCCTTGCCGATGCAGCCTCGGGGACCAATGCTGAACGGGCAGAATGCGCTCGAGGCCAGGGCCACCTCGTCCTCGGTCGTCTTCTCGCCCGTCAGGGGGTTCATGGCGCCGACGAGCCATCGCTCGGGGACAAACTCGTACGGGGAGGGGAAGTAGGACTCGTTGTGGTGGATGGTGTAGTGCGGCACGCCGATGACGGTGCCCTCGGGGATGGGGCGTCCCTCGACGGTGATGCCGCCGGGGAGGACCTCACGGGGGAGGACACCGCCGACGGATGGGGAGAGACGCATGGCTTCGTCGATGCAGGCGCGTAGGTAAGTGCAAGATGCTAGAGCAGGTCCTTGGCAGACTTCCTCGACGTCATTGAACTTGCTTCGGACCTCCTCGGTCACCTGCTTGAGAGCGCGGGGGCAGCGGACGAGGTAGAAGAGGGTAGCAGCCATGGCGGTGGATGTGGTATCAGATCCAGCAATGATGCTATTGCAAACTGTCAGTCTGAGCCTTGTCCTAATTCCGCAAAATTCACCTACAGCAGGTTGGACTCTGACCAGAGCTCAGGGGTGCTAAAGCCCTGGCCAGTCTCGGGATCACGGGCCTTGAGGAGGTAATAGAAAAAGTCTCGACGATCCGTCTCCTCGCCGAGCTTGGTGCGCTCCGTCAACTGGCCCTTGCTATAGCCCATGTAACGAGCACGACCAGCGGCGAGACCAGGGAAGAGGACCTTGTCCAGCTTGAGCTTGTCGACAATGGGCATCGTTCCGCACTTGACAAGTCAGCTTCGGGTTTCTCTAGGGTTGAGACGATGACTTACAAGCAAGTGTCGCGTCGTGGCAGCCTCGACAAGCTCCAGGGCGAAACGGTTGGTCTCGCTCTCAAGCATATGGAAAGCCTTGCCAAAGCACAAGTCGCCCAGGATGTCCATGGCAAGGTAATTGCACCAGTCGCTCATCCTCCGCGGCTTGGTCCAGCCCTTGGACTCGTCGACAGAGCCATCCATGGCACCAATCTGCTCGCAAAATGCCCGAACATTGCCGAGGATGTACCGCTGCATCTCCTTCATGGCGCTCTCGGAAAAGGCCTGGGACATGACGCGGCGCTTGCGGGCGTGGACCTCCTTGTCGCGGGTGTTGTGGGTGTTGGCGGTGGGGTGGACGAAGGCGTTGTAGAACTCGGCCTTGCGGACGTTTGTGCGGAAGCCGTAGATCTCCTTGAGGGCCTTGTTGGAGTTGAAGCAGAGCGAGTTGGGGCCGAAGCGGACGACGGGCCCGTACCTTTGGTGCATGCGCCAGAACTCCAGGTGTCGGTCGCCCTTCCAGGCGTGGTAGAGCTGGTAGGCGTCTGTGATCTTGGCGATGAAGGGGCCCGGGTATTTTGCTAGAGGGTGGAAGAAGACTCGGTATACAACCAGGCCGAGGGTCTGAGTCTTGGTCAGTTAAGAGTTCCTTCAGTCAGAGACAAGTCAACTCACGTAGAGCAATCCTCCTCCCAGCACCAACCCCAGGTAAATCCACAAGTGTTGAAGATTAAGCTCCATCTCGATTGTCTTTCTCTGATTCTCACGATTCTTTACAAGGTCAAAAGGTCCAAGGAGAGGAGAGGAACTGGGCACAACGGATGTCCCGGGAGAATGAATCCAAAGAGCCTGAAGACGAAAGCCACCCCGTGACCACCCTTTTCCCTCTTACTCCCGTTCTCTAATTGTCTTCTTATGTTTTGGTCTGGTTAGTGGACAATGGAACGCTCTCAGTCGGCTTGTCACGGCACACAAAGCTTATCGATTGGGGCGAGTGCCGAGGCGGCTAGGTTCGGATTGGAAATGGCGGAATTGTGACGGGATGGATGGATCTTGGAAGGCTGAGATCGCGGGGGAAGATGATAAGGGTGGTTATTGGAGAATTTGCGTTGTTGATGATTTTTATAGATTGTTGATGCGTTGTTGTTTTTCGAGGGATATTGTCGGTATTTGTATCTTGATCTCCAGCTTCAAGCTTCATGATAACCAGCTTCAACCCGCTGGATGTAATTGTACGTACAAACAATGTCACGGTGACGAAGGCACATGAGAAAGAGCTACCTCCCTCGTTGGGCTTACTCCAAAATCAAGCCCGCTACCCAATCGAGGGAAAGCTATCCTTAGCCTTTCACATTGTTCCCCGAGGTCATCTGCCCGTTTTTGACTTCCTCCTAAGGAACGGTCAAAACGCCAATCCCTTGTTCCAGCTTACCCGTCCACTAGGGAATGCCGTCATTCAGCCATCTCTTGAGGCGCGTATTTCTTCTTATCTCTTGCCAGAAGCTACCTCCCCCCTACAAGATCCACGCTACCATGCAACCCCCGGTTTCTGAGCGAGAGCCGCCTCGGCCGACCTAGGCTCAAGTAACAGCGGCGAACTTGCCGTCCTGCGGAATAAAGAGGGCATCTGGCTAATTTAGTAAAGCAGCATCTTGCGTGGTAGCATTCACCTTGCGTCACCCCCCGATAGTGTGCGGTTCTTGCCGCGCTGTGGGGATCCGGGCAGGGGGGCTTGGATCGGGGGCTTCGGCCGTTAGTAGTCGGAGGTGGAGACGGGGTCCAGAGCCCGGCCCCCGCCTTCACGGTTCCCAGATTTGACGCCCGTGGCTTTTGGCTACTGATGAGACTTGCTTGGTGAGGAGATGGGGCTTTTGCCATGGTGGTCAGCCGCTGACAGGTTACGTATTGTAGTCGCATTCCTGAGGTAGGCTGGGGCCATGTGATTGATCATTGCAACTCAACATTCATAGTTTTCCACACCAGGCCGCGGGCCAAAAAACACAAGAATGGCTCACATCGTAACTATAGCACCGAACCCATCACGAGAGTAGGATGAGTTTATGAAGAGAGTATCATAAGATCATCCACCATCGTCTGATATTTTAATAAACTAACCCAAGTTTAGATATCCTACGGCCTAAGGGCATCGCCGAGTCCCCCTTTTTTTAAGCCGTAGGTAGACCGCTTGCTTGCCGCTGTAGTCGCTTACCCTATAACACCACCCTTGTCAAGGTGGGCAGTCCTTGGGTAGACTTTCAGCATAGGAGCTTTTACACATGCTGGTTTAATGCAATGGCTGTAAATAATAATATGGTATATTGTACGTAGTAACATAAAGTTCGTAGACTTGCGCGACCTTACATCACTCATGATAGAACATTATTCCTCCGCCCATCGACACATTAATCCCTACCCAATCCAACCATATCATCCATCATCATAGGAAATAAACCAGGATAAACGCCCCTACTTCTCAGTCGAAAGCCCTAGTTAAAGTACCGGGGTTCATCGAAAACATGGTATCTATGCTCCCGCACGCCGTCACCCCGGAACATGGCTGGGAACCGCCATCCCTCGGGCACCTTGTCTTCTTCCACGCGACGGTTGCGCTGCTCTGGAGTCTGGGCCTCGAGCTTTGCAATCTCCTCGTCCGACTCCGGGATCTTGAACTTGGCTACCTGCAGCTCTGTATCGGTAATGCTGCTTCGGCTCACCCGCGCGTATCCTACGCGCCTGAGGCGCTTGTAGAGAATGTACTCGCACCAACGATCCCAGTCCGATGGGTCCACATCCTTCATGCCAGACTTTTCGCTGACATATGTGTTGTAGTTGCCCTCCAGGGGGGTGGTGACCAGGTAGCTGAGCAGGAAGGCTGGTCGCTTACTTGAACCCATGAGCTCAGCGAGGTACAAGGATTGAAGCCGTCGGTCTTCCTCGTCTTCCTCCTGTCCCGAGTGGAAGACAAACACATCCACCAGCTGCCCATAAACATCCAGGGTGGCATGGATGGCAGGGGCCAACTCGCCAACGGGACTAGGGAGGAGATGATGCTTCGACTCCACAATAGGGAATTTGGACAGGAGAGCAGCACCCCACGTATGCTTGTTGGGACCCGGCCCATAGTCCACATACATGCCGAGATCCTCAGCCAGGAATTGGGTGGCATCACGGTTGCCCATAATGATGCGCTGGTTGTCCGATTCAAGGAGACCAATCACATCAATCTCGAGCTCCTTGATGAGATCTCGCATGCGGTATTCCGAAGCCCACATGTCGTTGTCGAACGAAAAGTGGATCGTCCAGATACCAGCAGTAAGGATGCGATCCTCGGCATGATAAGGCTTGTAGTCGTTGGTAGGGAAGCGTCTGAAAGCGGCAACAAGGAAGAGAACATTAATAATGATGGTAGAAATGCCAAAGTACTTTCTTTGCCGCGGCGGCAAAGATCGCTTGGACTGCTGCCGCTGAGAGCCCGATGAATTAATACCAAACACACCTGCGCCGATGCAAGTCATCATAGTAATCATGATCCAGTCCGTGTGCTCGCGGACCAGATGGCCACCGGGAACAAAGGCATAGGCCACGACCCAGACGTGGAACAGAACCAAGAAGTTGTAAATAAGGAACCCAAGACCAAAGGTTGTCGCAGGATTCGTCTTGGCCGCATGCGTGAGGATGGGCACAGAAAAGGCCATCAAGTATGCGGCAAGCGTCAGAGCACCATAGTAGCCCGCCCAATGACTGAAAAAGGTCAAAACCATGGCACCGATAGTGCCAATGATGAATACACCCCAGCTGCTGGCAAGTCTAGGTTGCCATACACCACCGAAGAGACCCAGCGACATGGCAAGGACAGTGAGCCAGCCGTGAGTGGAGAAGTAGGGGCCTCGGATAGGATATCCCTCCCATCCCCACAGGATCATGGTGCTCGTGTCGGAGAGAAGCGAGTGCAAACCGAAGAATAGTCCAGCAAGGCCGACAGAAGCGAGGAAGCTCGAGCCGCTTTTGGCAGGGGCCGTGTTTAGGCCCACAGTGAGAGGTGCCTTCCGAGTGAAACGAAGGGCTGCCAGTATGCCGAGAAAAAGGCCGGTATTATTCCAACCGCCGTTCGCAGCATGCATAATCGGCCAGATGGGGTTGTTGGTCCACCACGCGAACTTGGCCGTCGACGAGAGGATTAATCCAATCATCCATCCCAGGACCTTGGACTCAAGACGACCCTCGTGAACAGACTCTGAGTAAAGAGTGGCTGCCCAGCCTAGGCAAGACGTAGACACACCGAAGCCGACGGTAAAGAGACGAGCGCTGGGCTCCTCAACAAGGTAGGCCGCAATGCCTGCCAGGGATAGGAGGTGTACAGCGCGGAGGTTGTTAATAACCAGAGATCGTACGGAGCGATTAGCGAGCAGGAAGGGCGAGACAGTGGTCATGACAAGGACCTCGTATCCAGAAATGCCCATGTACCAGAGCGGGAAGTCTATTTCAGTCAGGAACCCGGCGTAGGATTTGACGACTTGGGCAACTTACACCACACTACAAGCCCGAGACTGGTCAGAATCGTCCAGAAGACGTACTGTGATAGGTCAGAAATATGCTAGTGTGAGCCATTGGATTGAACCTACTCCATGATAGACTTCAGCAGCAATGTCAAGAGCCTCGGGCCAGCTGAAACCGACGGCGAAGACACCACCCGTGGCCTTCTCCTTTCTAATGACTCGCGTTAACAACCACTTCCTTTCGGCGCTGGCCAAGTACTTACTCCTTTTCCAGGACAGCAGATGGGACGGATGATCGGTTCTCACTGCAACAGACTTAGACGATGGCCTTCTAACATGTATATTGCGGAAAAAAAAGGCTGTTTTGAAAGCCAAGACTATCTGGGAAGCCATTGGACGTACCCCTTGCTCGCGCCCTTGACGTCTTTGACCACGATATCGAACGTGCTGAAATCGAGCGCCGTCACAGCGTCGAAGGCTACATCGAAGAGAATCAAGGACCACTCGAAGAAGGCATAGGTGGTGTAAGCTAATCGGCCGAGTTAGCAAGGGTGTGCGGGCATGGGTAATAAAGTCATCCTACCTCCAGCAATGCGATGGACCTTGTGTTGGATAAAGAAGTAGATTAATGGGACGAGCGTGCCAAAGAAAGCAGATGCAAGGTACTTGCGATACTTGATGGCCTGTGGGTTGGCGGGGCTGAGGGCAATACAGCCAGTGGTCCACGGAAGCGTCGCAACAATGTAGGAAATCATTAGGATATCGTGCCAATCATGGTCATCCGTAGACGTGATGTATGTCCATCCACCGCAGGTAAGGGTTCGCAAAAGACCCATAACAGCGACGAACGTGGGTAGCTTGTGGCCGGGCTTGCGGGTGAGGAGATACCATAGCCCTACTAGGGCGAACCGAGGGCCTGCGCCGGATTAGCAAATCGCAAACCGAACCTAATCCAAGGGTCGCGCACCCGATGTGATGGCGATAAAGATCATAAAAAACGAGCGCTCAGGGTATCGATCGCCAATCGTCGCGGACACTGAGGGGAACCACTCTTGCGGATAGCCGTAGAACTCGTTCTGGACAATCTTGTGGTAATGCAGGTAAACGCCAACAACAAATGCGCTCAAGAAGGCAGCTAGAGGATCGTATATCAGCTTCGCGATCCCAAATCAAACCAGCCGTGTTGGCGACGAGCGCACAAGAGACATACTGTACGCGACGGTCGTGTGCGCCCAGCTCACCAGGCTTCCGTTGAAGCTGAGGACGACGCCCGTGTCCTTGTCCTTGTACTTGGACGCCATTTTGCAGGAGGAAACGACTGAACAATGACTCTAGAATCCCGTCCGGGAGATCCGGGAGCGAGGCCTTAAGTATTTGAACGAGAGAACCCAGGACTGAGCTTGGAAGTGGTGAGATTCTCGGACCAACACAACGGGCCTCGGAGCTTTCACGTTACCTCTCGCGACGTAATAATTGTCAGGTGGAGCCAAGACAGGGGGTGTTTTTGAATTGACCTTGGTCCTAGCGCGCGCCTTCCCGCGGCCGCCGACGAGGGGAAGGTCTGAGTGGAGGAAGGTGTAGGGCGGAGGCGGAGGGGAACATCGGGTCCGGGCTGGTGCGTTTTGACGCGATCCAACGAGGCTGAATCCATGTTCCCCGCTAAAAAAGTTACCGACGCCAGCCTTGGGAAAAAAAAAAAAAAACTTTACGCACTACGGCGGAACCAATCCGACTTGACCTCCGTGTATCCTTCGCCGTTACTCAGGCTCGAGATTGAAATGGCCGGCGTCACTGAAAAGGCGAGATTCTATCTCGAGCGTGCAGTGCCGCAACTGCGGGAGTGGGAAGAGAAGGAGATCTTCTCAAAGGTGTGTTGTATTCTGGATCTCGAGTGTGGGCGCTAGCTAACACTCTATTTCAAGGACGAGATTCGCACGATTGTCCAAAAGCGCAACGACTACGAACACAAAGTCCTCTCTCCCGGAAACAAGCCTTCGGACTGGGCTTCCTACGCACAATGGGAGCAATCTCTCGAATCCCTTCGTAGCAAACGCTGCAAGCGCCTCAAGATCCGCCATCTCAACTCTGCCCACGCGGGCCAGGGCCGCACCCTTGCGATTTACGACCGAGGCGTCAACCGACACCCAGGGAGCAGCGCGCTCTGGAGGGAATATCTTTCATACACGGCAAGCGTCAAGGCGTCGAAGCGTTGGCGCAAGACCATGACTAATGCGTTGCGCATGATGCCTACCGACCCCGAGCTGTGGGCGATGGCAGGTCGACGATCGGCCAGGAACGGCGACATGGCTGCTGCGCGAGGTTTCTTCATGAGAGGCTGCCGCTTCTGCACGACAAATGAGAAGCTGTGGGTGGAATACGCGCGAAGCGAAATGGAGTGGCTCGACAAGGTGGACAAGCGGAGGGCAACAGCGAAGCCGGGTAACGATGTACTTCGGCCAGATCGTGTTGAGGATGGGGATGAACTGCGGCTCATCGACAGTGATGATGAAGATGAGGACGGTGCTGCGCTTCCTGAACCATCCAATGCCCAAGCCAAGGTCATCGACAAACAATCAGCGCAACAATTGGCGTCAAATCCTGCCATGGACGGAGCCATCCCCATGGCCATTTTCGACATCTCAAAGAAGCAGGCCTTCTTCAACGCTGACGTCGCCGAGGCATTCTTTGATCTATTCGCGTCATTCAAGGGGGTCTCTGTTCAGCCCCGGATATCTCAGCACGTCCTAGATGCCCTAGATCAGGAGTATCCTAACCATCCATCCACCTGCAACGCTCACATTCGCCAGCCAATCATAGGCGTAAGTCATCAGACTGCTGAGTTCCCCAAGAACCTGAGAGATGTTCTCGCACGCTTAAATCAGTATCTGGGAGTGACAACGGATCGAGTAGAGTTGCAGAAGAAGACGGTGGCGTGGATTGATGGATACCTGGCGCTAGAGAATCTGGACGAGGGCATTCGGGTTGTGTTGGAGCATACGAAGAAGAAGGTGGAGGTGGCGTAAGCTTTCACGGCGGACGTGATCGAGCATTCTACGTAAAAGAATTAATTCTCAAATTTCCTGACCAAGGTGGTCAATCTGGTATTCTATATGAGACTTATGAACGGGGTTGAACTTGTCGATCGATGGAATCCTGGATGCTGATGCAGCGCAACGCACTCTATGAAGTCTTGGCTGAAGTTGCTTCGATATCTCGTGCATACTTCATTGTGAATTAATTGTGGGAATCTACACAGTGGGCTGTGATCGTGATAATCAGTAGTAAGCCGCCATTTGAAAGGGTTCGTTTCTTGTACCTCCCCGCGCGGCTAGATCGCCATGTGGTGGTTGCAAGCCCCGGCCCGTTAGGGTGACCCAGCACTTTGGGATGATCAGGGAGCCGCAGTGGGGCGAGTGCTAACTCCGGGAAGCGCTTGACGGGGAGCTGAAATGACATGAACATCGGCTGCAACGGTAGTTGAGGTGATGACAATTTTCACAAGGAGGCATAGCCTCGCAAAGTTCAGGCGCTATAAACACGAGAGAAAGCAAGGGCGCCACACGTTGGCCGCACCCAAGAGTCTTGTGTGAAACCCCAGTAATTAGATGGTGAGTTCCTGAAAGGGGTGCCACGCGATTGTTGGCCAATACAAGAGACCGTCGCCCTGGCTCGATGGGACTGCATCTTTGGTGGACGCAAGCGAGGCATGGGCTGGAGGAGCATCCTAATAAGCCATCCAACACGCAGGCCTCAACTTACTGTCTGCTTCGGTCTCACCAATGTGGTATCCGTGGATGTAATGCGGCCTGGCTTGTGGCAGCACCGGAGCTTTTGACGTGCCACGCTGCCCACCAACGTTGAGCAGCTTGAGATGGCGTTGTGGTTGAGCAACCGGCGAGCGAATGGGTTGAATGCCCCGAGCTTGCCTTGATCTGGGTTGTTTCCACTCGTTTATCCGGGATCATGGATTTGGAGGATGGCCAGATGTGCTAGGTCGATTTAGGCTCTCCGTGCAAAGAAGCCTCGGCCAAACGTGGGACCTTCTCGCATAGCATGAGTCTTTGTTCGAGAGCTTCTTAGGTGTGTTATTGCCAGACGTGTAGTCGTGGCAAAAGGACAAAGAAGGTTGTCACCACCCGAATTTCGTGTGATCATTGCAGCCACTTCACCGAGCTTGTCGTTAGTTCTATGCAGGGAAACGCTGAATGTCGGCGTGTGAAGGATTGGGTTTGAGGATGGGGAGACGGGGCCTGGATGCCCTGTCCATGTGGTAAAAAACACGGGAGTCGGTGATGCCCTTAGGCTGTAGTAAGCCTAAACCTATATCAATTTCTGAAGAAATTAGACCATATGGTGGATAAGACTCGGAAGGCTCTTATGATAGTCTTTTCATAAACTCATCCTATGTAATATGGTGGTTTGGTTCAGGGTTATGGTCACGACGTGAGCCGTGGGGCCTGTGCCGGCAGAAGCGGATTCCCCAAGACACTTGCTCGCGCTGGGCTGGGCTAGGAGGTGTGGAGATGAGGATGAAGCTGTCAATGTCATCGCAACTCTCACGGTGATGGATGGTGGACCGGGATAGGCAGGAGAGGGCGTTTTAGAGCGAGACAGATCTGCAACCACCATGACCCTGTTCTGTGGATCGCTCACTGCTTCACCGACCAGGCTCTCGTGCCAGCAGATGAGCACCAAGGCACCCAGAACCCAAAGTCATCCTGGCGACGAGATGGAGGGGAGTTGGAAGCATTGCCGACAGCCTGCAACTTTATCAGTTGCCACCGACCCCGTTTTCCATGTGGGGTGAGGGAATGAGCAGGGGAAGAAAACGCAGTTGGGAGTGGAAAAGGGAAAAGGCGCGGTGAACGGCCGAGAGGGGACGTGGAGGAGCAGATTGATGAGACGAGGGAGAGGAGGGGAAGAGGCCACACTTGTCATGTAGGTACAGTAGGTAGGCTGCTCTTTTTTCTCCCAGGATGAACGAGGATTGACTCGATCCCCCAGTGCTCGGGCATTCCTTCACTTCAAGCCATCACCACCAGTAACGGGCTTCATCACCATCTCCGTCCAGCCCAGTTCTGACGAGACCAGAGGGCAGACGGCAAAGCGTAAATAGAGGCGGCCGTCGTTTAGGGCCGTACTGTAGTACAGGGGACAGGCCCCAAGTCACCCGGGGCGGCGCGTGGGTGATCTGGAATCGTACAGTGCGCGACCCGCGTGAGTGTGTGAGTGGGCGGATGAATCGTGAGTAATAAATGGGAGGACGGACAAGTGGTTGGACCCAGGCGAGAATCACACAAGAGGGAGGGAGGGAGAGCCCAAGATCAGAAGGATCGCCTTTTGTGAGAATTGACGAGAGAAAAAGAGCAGGCCATAACATGGGGCATCTTTCCTGAAAAGAAAAGACCCGACACCTGCAATCAGCGTCCCGTCTGGCCTCAGGTTGTTTGGCTGCAATCTATTTTGAATGAGGGAACAGACGGATTCTTACGGTCGCAGCGAGCCCGACAGCCATCCAACAAGAAGTAGGGAAATGGCAAATAAACATTAACACGAGCCTGATATTAATGAAGAGAAAAAAAGGGAGCAAATTTGGCGGAGAAATTTTGGTTAATCAAAGCCCGAGGTGAGCAAGTGAGGTCGCAAGCCCAGGCCGTTGGCGGTACGGAGAAAGTAAGGTAAGGTAAGGTGTAAGGTATTTTCACATAACTACCCCCCTTCCCCCGTTCCTTCTTGCTGCCCATTTCCCTCCCATTTTCCCCTCTCAAACCTTTGTGCTTCCTTTGCCGTGGCCCGTTTTGTCTTCCTCGACTTCTTTTTGACGTGCGGTGCTGTTGTGCTCATCGTTTCTCCTTGAGCTGCTCACTTATACCTCCAAACGCTGGGTGGTTTTCAGGGCACCCCAAGACGCTGGGTATTAGTGGGATGTTGAGCCGCTATGGACTACCCAGGTTGGCGACAGGCGACAAGCACTCAGCACGCCCCGCGACGAAAATCGAACAAAACCCGTCTGATCCAGCACAATGAGCCTCTGGTCAAGAGTTTTGACGACACGATGAGGGCGACCGCCTTCGCCGGCTCCCCAAAGGCAGAGCGACTCGAGACGGCGCTGTTCTGGCCATGACGACCTGCCTGACAAGGATCTGTCCATTGGCATCCACTCGGGAAGCCCCAGTGGTGGGTGGACAGCCCGCATCAGGCGCCACCACAAACAATCCCCGGACTCAAACCCGACCAGCCCTGCGCCCCTTTCAAAAACAGGAAGAGACATGAACCCATGCCTGGTTTGGCGCTGTGCGTTTCTTTGGCTTTGGGCAATGCCGTGGAAGAGTGGGGAAAGCAGGGTGTGTTCTGTGCAAAAGAGAAGAAATCTCCCTGACGGCACATGGTCCGTTCCCTTGGATGGATCTGGTTCATGGTATGGCCGCCTGGAACCCTAGCACCGGGTCATTGGCGGGGGGCCACTGCAGACGCCAGTTGTCGCTTGAGCGCCCGAGCCAGAGGTCCAGCTATGAGCACAGCACAGGGGGCTGGGACTTACGGGGCTGCGCTGTCAGCGCCCAGTGTCGACTGATTGCGGCCAAATCTGATATGGATGAGACGGCAACAGCCAGCACGAGTGTGCAGAGCGGCCGGTAGCGGATGAATTGTCGCATTGGGCACTTGTGATGCGAAATTGTGCGACGCATCCCCATGCGTGTGTGCAAGCAGATGGCAGCGTCACTCCCCTCCATTGGCGTGCATGGATGGAAACAACAAGCCAGAAGACCTTTTGGCCAACTTCTGCCTTGGCTGGCTCTATTCTGAGGCCGTGACAACCCAACAAGTCTGCTCTCTTGTTGAATTGGAGGAGGATTCAAAGCTACGTCCACTGCTTACCGACGGCCTTGAAACGTTTGGTGATTGCTCAGCCACTCGCCGCCTGATGGAGTCCTGATGGAGAATCCCATCGACAATCGACACTCCAAGTCGCATTCGAGAGATATTGCATCACGCATTCTTTCAAAATACTCGATGGTTTACGACGTTTTGCTGGCAGTGTGGAGCGGCGTTTTCGACGAAAGATTTTATGGCATGACTTCACGGTGCTCGGATGACTGGCTGGCCTCTGTCTGGAACCATGTGGAATACTGGCGATGAGCTCATCTCGGGCAATGAGTCGCGCAGTTACCATTGATGGCGATACCGAAGAGTCACTGCAAACTCTTTTGACATGGCCCGGTCTATCAACGAAAGCCTCACACAGCGGCCATGGTCGTCACATGCAACGACACATGCCATGGGAAACCGGCCCATCCGGATTTGGCAAAGCAGAAAGGGGTGTCGCGAGCGTTAAAGATCTGATAATGGCTCCTGGTCATTCTGTTAACAACTGACGTGCCCAGCAAGGTTCTACACTAGCGTCATCGGCATTCTCGGCTAATACATTACTAGCGCATCAACATGATTGGCCACTGACCCACTTCGCTAGTTGATTCCTAAGCGACGCTAAGCCGAGAACAGCCAAGCAAGCGCGCCTCAGACGGGCTCAGCCTCCATGCGAATCTGGAGACACTGGAACCTAAGGAACAATTTCACCGTCCGCTGAAACCCAGGCCAATTCCGACGAGCATTCGCGCATTCGCAGTTCATCCACAGTCACTGCAAACGCGCGCACGCCTTAGGTAAGACCTGCTTCTATCCGTTCACCCTCTGCTTTTGCCTTCTACGTACCCGTCCATCCTGCCCCTGGCCGACGGAATGCGATAGAGTTGACGGCTGTCGCTTCGCTTCGCCTTCGCCGTGTCCCCCCCGTCCCTCAAGACAAGGCTTGTGACGCCTGCCGACAGTCCTTTGACTCCCTGGCTGGCTGGTTGGCTCCTTGGGATGGTCTCAGCGCTGCGCGTTCTGGCTCGCTCTCTCTGCTCGCTGCTGCTGACGGAGACGAAAAATTCTCCCTCACTGGCTGGCTGCCTCGTATCCGCCCCCCAAGTCGCCCTGCTCTCCACTGTTGGCGCACCTAGCACTCGCCTGGCGCTGCTTGCTGGCTACTGAGGTGGCTGCGACTCTCGCTGGAGCCTCCCTCTCTCGCTCGCGCGCTTTGCTGGGCTGGGCTTCCTCCCTCTCCATCTCTTCCCGTCAATCCCATTCATTCATCTCCCGCTTGAGCGAAGCGCGTCGCCCTGCTGCACCGACCACCCTGCCAACCAATCTGGGCTCTTTTCCATTGCCCACTCTCCCAATCCAAGCCTTTTTTTTCTCCTTGCCCTGGCCATTCCCAGCACAGGCTGACCCAAGTCTTCTCGCTGGTCTGGTCTTTCCACACCACTCTCCACCAAAACCCACGCCGCGACGCGACTTGTCCATCACCACCGTGTCACTGCCCGTCTCATCTCCCACACATCGTCCCCCATCTCAGCCTTCCGTCATTGCATCCTCGTCTCCCTGGCGCTCCTCCATGGAGGCTTGTCGCGTGCCTGCTGATCGCTAACACCGTCGCGTACAGCCTGTTGGGCCGATCGCCATGAGCACCTGGATGAACGACGCCGTCCCCAACCACAATGGCAACGGCTTCCCTCACATGAACGACCCTAACGCCGCCGGTGCCATGATGGATCCCTCTGCCTTCATGGCCAACTCGGGCCAATTCAATCCCGCGCAGTTCCAGAATCAACAGCAAATGGGAGGCGCCATGCCTAATGGCCCCATGCGCAATGCCTCACCTTCTTTTCAGAACCCCGTCTATCAGACTAACTCGGTGATTCCATCGAAACGCCCGCGCCCTCGCGAAGATAGTCTGGCCGGCTCTCCGAGACAGAACCCCGGGATGTTGCCGACATCGCGTTCCGAAACGCCGCAGCAGCAATCCTTTACCGGCGGCTTTCAGCCCGGCGCGGTCCCTCAGCAAAATCCCGGCCAATTTCCCCATCTTCAAGCAAACGGTTCCGCCAACGCGAGTCCATCCCCGATAATGGGCAATCAGATGCGACCTGGAAGTGTTCCTCAAAGGGTCGCGACCGCATCACCTCATCCGTTCTCGCCCAGCGCACAGCAGTTCAACTCACAGGCGTCACCAATACCCTCCGAACATGGCACACCCCAGCCAAACCCATATATGCAGAACATGCCTCAAGGATACAATCCGAACTTCGCTCCATCCCCCTCGAACGCGCGTCCGTCACCGAACCCGAATGCGATGGCCGGTGGCCAAATGATGCCTCAGCAGATGGGTCAAATGCCTCAACCTATGGGCCAAATGCAAGGCAATATGTATCCTCCCCAGATGCAGCAACAATCTCAACAACAGCAGCAGCAGCAGCCAGGCGCTCCTCAGCAACAGCAACAGGGTCAACAACAGGGCCAACAACCATCTCAGCAACGCCCAGGTATGACCGAGCAGCAAAAGATGGCTGCATATCAAATGAGATTGCAGCAGCAGCTTCAAGGAAACGCCCAAATGCAGGCACAGATGCAGGCACAGACCATGGGCCGCGGTATGATGCCTAAGCAGCAAGTACCTGGAATGCCCAATGGTCAGATGTCACAGGGGGGTATGCGGCCACAGCCAAGGATGATGGGAAATGTGAACCCGGAGCAGTTTATGAAGAACCTCACGGCTCTGATGAATGCTAAAGGGATGCCGTTGGATCCTAACCCCATGGTGGGTGATAGACCAGTCAACCTCATGATGCTCTTCCAAGCGGTTCAAAGTAAGGGAGGGTACAAGCAGGCTACGGCTGGAAACGGCTGGCCTCACATCGCGCAGATGATCGGGCTTCCGGCTCAGATCCCCACGGTCCCCCAGACGCTGAAGCAGATATATGAACGAAACCTCTACAAGTTTGAGGAAGTGTGGATCGCCCAGCAGAAGCAAAGGATGATGCAGCAGCAGCAGCAGCAGCAACAACAACAGCACCAACAGCAGCCTCAGCATCCACCGCAACAGCAGCAGCCTCAGCAACCCCAAGGGGCCAATATGGGAAGTCAGGCGACACCGCAGAAGCAAATGCAGCCCAATCAAATGAACCAAGGCGCATTGGCACAACCTGGCCAACAACCCCAAATGCAACAACAGACTCCCATGAAACAAATGCCACCGGGACAGCCTCCTGTCAATGGTTTCTCAACACCACAGCCTCAGATGCAGCCGCAGGCCACTGCACTCATGCCAGGCCAGAACCGCAACATGTCGCAAGGAATTGATACCTCTGGCATGAACGACTTTCCGACCGTGCCCTCCCCAGCCCCTCGCAGGGTTGGAAGTATGTCTCAGAACGAAGGACGACAAGCCTCGACAGCCCCCAGTGCCTCTGTGGAGCGGATGCCCCGTCTTGGTCCACAAACTGATGAATATAGTCCCTGTGCTCGTGAGCTTTCAACATTTGGAGGCGTTGACCTGAATGCCTTCAGTAAGCTCGGTGCCGAACTGGAGCGGTGGAAGCCAGATGTACCGCCCCTGCAAGAGCTCGGCAATATTGATATCAGTGCTCTTACGAAGAGCTTGCAGAGCGGTATTCACGGAGAAGTTCGACTCGCCCTCGACGTTCTGGCCGCTGCGTCTTGCTCAATGAACCAATTGCATTTCATTCAATTACGATACTGTGACGAGTTAGTGGAAGCACTCATTGAGTGTGCCGAGGAGCAAGTGGAACTGCTGGCAGAACATACCGTCGAGGTCTCGGATGAGATCCAGCTATCCCATTACGAAGACGTTGTGAGAGCCTGCCGTCTCGAAAGATGGGCTGTTCGTGATATCCCCGTCTTTGGAACCAACGAATACGAGCTGGATCGAGCGGTTGACCGCTTGATATGTGTCACAACGATCTTGCGCAACTTGTCGTTTCCGGGAGAGCAGAACGAGAACCATGCCGTCTTGGCGGATGAGATTGTGATCAAGTTCATATGTGTCGTCATCAGGTACCTCGGTACGCGGACAATGCTCCTCCGGGCACACAACAACACCCTGGACTTTATGAAAGATGTTGTTGTCCTTCTCTCCAATATTGCAGGCTCTGTGGAGATCCCAGGACGTGAGCAAGCCCTTTGTCTCCTACAGTTCCTCTTAGCATTCGCCCCAGCACCCGGTCCTACGATCTCCGACGGAACCCTCTTCTTCACACCTTACGAACCAAGTCTTCATTCATACCTACCCCACGCCATCGATGCTCTAGCTAAGCTACTTGCACGCGATGAACCGAACCGAAGTCACTATAAGACCGTTTTTGCGCTGGACTCCGGCAGCAACCCTCCCTACGAGCTCCTCACCCGGGCCTTCAGCCTAGCCATATCTCCTGTGCCAGATAAGGCCAAGTCTCAGAGCCGACCGCCAAACTTCCCCTCTCTCGTTGAGGTCCGCAAACCTTTCCTCATGCAAGGCTTGCTGTCTGCCGAAATCCTCGCGTCAATAGCACCTGGTTACGATGCAGGGATCGCCAGGGCGTGGCTATCCTCTGGCAATGACTTTGCACAGAACCTCTTCCGGCTTATCCGGGAGCTCAGTCAACTATACGAGCAGCCTCAAATTCATGGAGGGCCACGCACTGGGTCACGAAAAGATCCAGAGCTGGTGTACATTGTTGTTGTCTCTGTGTCGCTGCTGAGGAGATTGGCCGAGAAGGCCAGAGACCCCAACGACCCAGCATCCTCCTTGCCAGCCAAGGCCGTACCAGCGCAACAAGCCCTATTGGAAGCCTTGTCGATGCAATCGGGCGAGTGGGCCAAGGATGAAGTCCTCAAACAACTCTCGACCTTTTTCGCTCTAGGGAAGTAATATGCCGCCGTCTGCGGACGGGATCATTTTTTGGATTTGATATTGCAATACCCGGCCATTATGCTTGTATGCTAGTGTTTTTGATGAAAATGGGAACGGTGTCTTGTCGTTTGAAGCGTGCGCTTCACGTTTAGACTTGCATTTCTGGAGTCGATGGTTTGGGATTGGGCAGGTGATGATGAAAACACTTGTCCACAGTGTATACAGGATGTTGAATGGTGAACAAACCAATATACTTTAACAGAATTCGCTTCCATGATGCCTTTTGAATTACATGTATTGTACATTTTTGTGCACCCAACTGGCTGGCGGGTTGTCAATATGATACACTTTTACATCCAGCCCATACCATCGTGGCATGAGTCTAACATTCGTCTTGCTTTCATTGCTCAGTTCCATGCCTTCGTTTAGAACCCGCTCTTGAGTAGCCAGTCTATCGCCTTGTCGAAGTGATCCCCCTAGGATAATTGGTTAGTCGCAGGTTTCGTGTACTGCTAGCGTGCCACCGAAGGCATCCCTTACCTTGATTTCGATATGTTGTGTTGTGGGATTCAACCGAATATCAGGGCGCTTGACCTCCAACGCCACGGCGAGATCCTCGACCAACCTCGAGCGGTCACCATCAACCTTTTTAACAAGGACGATCACGCGGTTGCCTCCAGACATCCACCTGCGATAGACGGGGAGCTGAGAGTATGGAGTCCGGCGCACGATATAAGGGAAAGAGGCAGCGAGCTCCTCCTTGGTCTTGGTTGGTAGGGGAACAAAAGGGCGCTTGAGCGGACGGTCTTTGTAGGGGATCTTGTCCTTCTTGTTCGGATTGACGGGCTTCTCGACGGGATTCGGTTTATATCCGGCGTGTGCCTTGAACGAGGCCGAAGCAGTCTGGACGGCCGAGGCGAAGGGGGATCGCTGGGGGAGAGACACGGGCCTCTGGAGGATAGCCTGGCGCCCTGAGAAGAGGGTCCGGGAGGCGAGGAAGCGCATTGTGAAGTGTGAGAGCCGGGAACTTGGAATTGGGCCCCGTCTCGTGTTTGCGCAGTTGAAGCTTCCCAGAAAATCAATATCTTGGTGATCACATGACATGGACTTGAATCGCGGAAAATCCCCGGGCACGTCTGGGCACGTCTAAGCGTGCCTGATTGACCATCCTTAGGTAAACCCGAGAAAATTCATCTCATAAACTAATCCTAAAATTACCTAAGCTCAACCTAAGTTTAAAATAAGACTGCCTATTTGGGATTATTAAGTGGGTCTAAAAAGCGAGCCCTTTATCTAATTGGCTTTGGTCCCCTGCTCCGGTGCAAATCTCTTCTGCAACGGTGTATATTCGGGCACACAACCACCACACCCCACACACGCTGTGGATTGGCGAAATTCACCAAAAATCTGCCCCTCCTCCAAATCATCACGGCTTTTGCGTTTTTACTTTCGCGGCGAGTAGTCCAGGCCTTTGATTCTCCCCCACGCCCTCCTCGACCCTACCCTCGAAAGAAAACATATCGCCCACGATGGAGGATCTTCTCAGCGCCGTCTCGGCCGACGGCTCGTCGATTATGCCCCGCCTCGCGCCGCACCTGAGCCGACACCTACTCTTCCCGCTGATCGAGTTTGAGAGCGGCCTGGCCGATGAGCAGGGCGATGATGCCAAGGCGAAGCAGATCCTCGCCGGCAAGATCAAGCTTCTCGAGGACACGAACATGACCGACTATGTCGCAACTATGTATTGCGAGCTCCACGGCGTGGCCGACCCCCCCGCAGAGTACAACAAGAAGAGGCAGGAAGTGCTGTCGCAGCTGGAGAAGTACGAGCAGGCCACGGCCAAGATCGCCGACCTCTTGACCCAGGACGAGGTCGTCAACGGACTCCGAAGTGACAAGGTGGCCAACTTGGAGTTCCTCAAGAACCAGCACGGGGTAAGTGAGCCCAGCTCTTCGCCGACGTCGGATGGCTAACGTGGACGCACAATAGGTCACCATGGACATGGTCAACGCCCTCTACGACTTCGGTCAGTTCCAGTTCCGATGTGGACAGTACGGTCCCGCCGCCGATATGCTCTATCAGTTCCGAGTCCTCTCAACCGATAACGACAAGGTCTCTGCCGCCACCTGGGGCAAGCTCGCCTCCGAGATCCTCCAGACTAACTGGGAGTCTGCCGTCGACGAACTTAAGAATGTGAGGGAAGGCATCGACTCCAAGCTGTTCAACAACCCCCGTGCCCAGCTCGACCACCGAACCATGCTGATCCACTGGTCCCTCTTCCCCCTCTTCAACTTTGAGGGTGCCCGGGAACCCATCCTCGACATGTTCTTCTCCGCCCCCTACATCAACACCATCCAGACCTCCTGCCCATGGATCCTGCGGTATCTGATCGCTGCCGTTATCACCGGCCGCGGCCGCGCTCGCAACAGCTCCATCCAGCAGAAGCAGGTCAAGGACATCATCCGCTACGTCCGCCAGGAGGCCTACGAGTACACCGACCCCATCACCCAGTTCGTCAACGCCCTCTATATCGCCCACGACTTCGAGGCCGCCCGCGAGGCCCTGTCCATGGCCGAGCAGGTGTGCCGGAGCGACTTCTTCCTGGCGTCGTCGGCCGACGCCTTTGTCGACGCCGCCCGCCACCTCATCTGCGAGAGCTACTGCAAGATCTTTAGCCGCATGAACATCCGGGACCTCAGCTCCAAGCTGGGCCTGAACCCCGACGACGGCGAGAAGTGGATCGTCAACCTGATCCGGGAGACGCGGCTGGACGCCAAGATCGACAGCCAGGACGGCACCGTGGTGATGAACCACCCACCCAACAATGTCTACCAGCAGGTCATTGAGAAGACCAAGGGCGGCTTCTTCAGGACGCAAGTCCTTAATGCTGCCGTCTCGAAGTAAGAGCGTGGGCGCAAAGTCCATAATGGGCTTATGAGTGTTTTTATGACGACTCGAATGGGGCAACGCAATCCCAGGGGGAAAATCTAACCGGAGGGGAACCCTTACCGCCGGATGACCACGCCCTCTGCTGCTTAGGGGGAAGAAGAAGGAGGGTCTGGTGGTCTATCTTAACACCGGAGGAGTGACCTATACAAAGCAAAGACAAAGCAGGATATAGTGAAGCACGATATGGGTTTGTTTCAAGCAGCGTGGTAAAAAAAAAAAACACCAGGGCTGAAACAGACGAGTGGCGGCGGATAGAAGGCCCTGTATATCCCCGGTGATGCGGTTTGCATTGCATGGCGTTCTCGGAAAAGGGAAGAGGTAAAGGGGGGGATAATGGAATTTATGTGATTGCCGAAATGAATCATCTGTTCACCTCAAGTTGCTATGATTGGACGTGATTAGTGATGATGATATGCATATCTTGATGACTTTAGATTGTTGTAGAGGGACCACAATAAGCTGGATTTGATGCTATCATTGTTCTCATACCTCATAACGACATGTTAACTTTTCCTTCCTATGCATACTCTACTCTACCCTACCATGACCCAGTCGTCATACCGGCCCCATGATTCATGGCCATGGTGGTCATCGACTGGTCGTCTAGAATCGCCAGATGAACGCCCCTATTGCTCGCCATCCCGGCTAGCCAGCCACACCATACCCTTGAGATTCTCAATGACACTGTCTCGCATCCACCAGACGGCTTCCTCCTCCGATGTTGCATCCTGCTCCTCCTCTCCTCTAGCATCGCGACGAGCGCGCGACTCCGTGATGGTCTCTTGGCTGTCGAATACGCTGGTATCACGCAGTCTATCACGTACACCAGCCCACTCGAAAAGCAGCCTTGCACCTTCGAGACGTTCACGGTCTGTGCCTTCGATGATGCCCTTCTCCATCTCCAACCTTGCGTCGACGGCGCTGCCCGTCTGCTGAGCGTCGTCTCCCTTCTCAAGCACCACGGCTCGCTCGGCATAGCTAATGCCGCGAAGGCCGTCGAGCCCAAACACCCACTCAAGAGGGTCTTTGCCCTTGTCGTCATTGCCGAGTGCTCTGAGTGTGGAGGCAAAGGCACCCTCGCGAGGTGGACGCCTTCGAAGGTAAAGGCTCTGCGTGTCCTTGAAGGCGTTTCTGACTTCCTCGTTGGAAAAGTCAAGTTCCACATTCCAGAACTGAGGTCCACAAGCGGTTGACAGACTGGCGATTTGATCGAGGGGCGGAAGGATGCAGGGTGCCGTGCGGCTTAGAACCGGCTCTGTTGAGGTATTGCTCCGCATCTTGATCTGGACAGGAACAGAGACGGGCTGGCCGGTGAGAACGTCCTTGGTAACGAGGCAGCGCTGTTCCGTGGCCAGGACCCAGAAGTGACGGAGGGCCTGGAGGTGGGAGCGGTTGTCCATGACGTTGGTAGGGAAGATGGGGTAGAAAGACACCAACAAAGCAGCAATGGCGAGGTTGCTGGTGCCAAATGTCGCCGTTCCACATCCCAGAAACAAAGCTCCAATAGCCAAGTGAGCGGCGAGATGTGATCCGTAAGGGGTATCCGGGTCATCACGACCATGCAGTGCACGGAGACGACGAAGGACCGGAATATCACCTGTGCCTGCCATCACTATGGAAGCAGAGAGAGCGAGGATGTCTTGACACATGCGCGCGTTCGACCGAGTAAGCTCTTCATCGTACGGTGGAACACCATCAGGGTGCATGCTCGCCGAGGATGGGATCTGCGCGATGCGTATGAACTGATCAAGATAGTAGAGTAATAGATCTCGGACCTTGGGAGAGGCACTGCCAGAGAAGCGAAGGGCGACAGCGAAGCAGAGTCCAGCTACTATGCTGTGGAATGCAAGATCCGTCGACCGTAGCTTGGTAGTCGAGTGAAGCTTGAAGCGAGACCGGTAGGGGCCTGGAAGATTCTTATGGATCCAAGCAAAAGTCGGCTCAATCTTTGACCACAAGATCAAGTTCTTTGTGACGGTCCGTAGGAGAAGAATGTCAGGGCGGATATAGTCGAATTGCAAGATCGAGTCAGGGACATCAATCTTACGGGCCACGATTTGGTCCTCTGATTTCATGTAGATGAGAGCAAGGGCCATAACTGCTCCGGCAGCCGCACGATCAAGGATGTGGACAATCTCAACATTCTTTGTTGCCGTGGCATGAGCAATGAGCTTCTCCGTAAGCCTCATGTCATGTAAGCCCTTCAGATCATTGCCCTTTCCTAGGTTGATGAACCCAAGGGCGAAGCCAGCGGCAAGTCGGTAGCACTCGCTTCTCAGGGGCTCTTCCTCGTCTTCTTCATCGATATGCTCAATCTCGGAGAGCATGATCTCGCTCATCCGCCTGTGTTGGCTGTTCGCGTACAGCAAGCCGATGCCCATTATGCCGGAGGTCTGCGTCAGCGGTGATAAATTGAGCTCTGCTGCTCCTCGAGGCAACATCCTTGTGGCATGAACGGATAGCAGACGCGTAATGAGCGAGTCCATTGTGCCCATGTAAGAAGCCGCCAGGCCCAGGAGAAGACCGATCGAGGTCATGGTGTGCTTGGGCGTAAGGTACTTGAATGCGACCCATTTCGCCACGTCCTTCAAGTGACCATTGAGGCCAAGAGCAAGCAAGAAGCCAGCATGCCGGTTATTGAGCTCTTGGCCCGGTTTGTTGTAGAGAATCCACGACGTGTCGATGCCCTGGGCTTTGGGGGAGATGGCCAAGCCCGCAGCAACCCCCTGATGGAAAAACCCCCAGCAGACCTTTTCTTCTGAGAACTGCGACTTGTCTACGCCAACAGTGGTGTTTGGCGGCTTCACGATACAGTTGAGATTGAACCCACCGATGTGGAATTTCTGTGTGATGAGTGGGAAACGCAGGCTGAAGTATAGCAGAGCCCGGCCGGCTGGGATGGCCAGAGTGCCCGTAGCGATCCTCGTCACAAGCTCCTTTTGCTTTTCAAGGTATTCGTTGTCTGGCCAGCTCGAATGTTGAGCGAGATGAACCAGTCTTGCTTTGTTGGTAGAGAGCAGATCCTGAGCCTCGTTCAAGCGACGATCTTCCTTGAATAGGGAACGAATGACGGCTTGACGCTCAGTTCCCTCGCCCTCGTCGTATCCAATATTGTTTGCTTCATCGACACTTTGGCAAAGTAGTCTGTAGTCCCATGTTGCATTGTGGGTGGGCGTCTGGAACCGGATTAGTACATACGTAAAGGAATCGACTGCAAGATCTTACCAAAATCTTTGAGGCACTGGGCTTGGGGCGCTTTCCAGGTGAGAGGATGAGGCTGATATCCCTGCGGTCGACTAATTCGAGAAGGTCTTTGGACCAAGAAGTTGGAGGATGTGGTTGGCACAAGGATATAGCATCTCGGAGAGGTACAAGCACAGCCTCTGGAAGCGTATCAAGTATCAGGGGTGTGATCCCGGAGTCTCGCATAGCCTCTACCATTTGAACTGCAGTTGTGCTCGGTTTCATGAATCTGAAGAATTGCTTGAACATGAGTGTCCGAGGTAAGAGTGGCTCCCATCGCTTGTCTTGCAGCTTTTCTGCTTCAGACAACCGTGAGCCAGCGTAGTAAACATCTGCTGGCGTAAGGTAGGGGACCCTCCTGTCCTCAGTAAGTCGTGATTGAATCCAGTCAATGACATCTGGTCGTACAGGGGGTTGAGGGATTGCCGGCTTCAAGTTCAGGTCTGCTAAGCAATTAGCTCTATAGTCTTAAGTGACAATGCCAGTTCACATACCAGAGTCATGGCGTGGATCAATATCTTCTTGTATGCCCAGCTCGTAGATGGAGGAGAAGGTGTACCATTTGAGCCATCTAGCAATTTGACATAGGACAACTCGAAGATCAGCACGGCCTGGAGACCTAAATTCTGGCGTCATGATGTCCAGTTTTTCCTCCTCGAGGAGAAGATGCAGGCCCATGAATACATCCACTGCAACCTTTCGCCGACTTTCCAGGCTTTTGCCAAGCGATGTCGGCATATATCCCGCAGCACCAAAGGCTGTCTCACCGAGACCAGAGACCATATACTCCTTGGCCAAGGAAATGTGCCTTGGAATGAACTTTGAGGACAGACTTTCGTCTCCTTGAGGTGGCACTGTGTCATCCGCATCCTCATCCAGCGCCCATTCCCAGCCCTTATTCATCATCCAGGGTGGACAACCCAAGGAATTAGAACTTTCGCTAGACTCTAAAGCCTTCCAATCCTCTGATTCTCTTATTGAGCGAAAGGAACCAGACGCGGGTCTCCTTCTGCGAACTGGCAGTCGTGTTGTAGGAAACGGCTTCGAGTCTGTGCGGCCCAGGCTTAGAAAAAGGGATAGAAGCAGGATGACCATGGTGGACCACTCGACGTCCAAGACTGGCTCATCTTGACTTCCCATCCATTGCATGCAATGAAGCCACCCTGCGAATATATGCTCGCCAAGGGCATGGGGAAGGATGCTTCGACAACTATCCAAGACCTTACGGACGTGAGGGGATCGTGGTTCAAGTTGTATACGGAGCTGGTGAAGCCGGCCATCGGTATCGACAACATCAACAACGCCCCCCTGTCTCGGATGGCGCACACCGACAATGCTGCCGTTAGTGAAGTCAATGACCTCCGACTTTCGCTGCATGACATCTCGGTCCACTACCCTTCCGCGATACTGCAGGCTTCTGGTATTGTCGACGAAGAGAAGTGAAAGGGATATCTTGGTAAGGACGCTCCATGGTGCTTGGGTGCTCAGCTCATGCCGCCCATCCATCGATTCTGAAAGGATCAGAATGGCAGAGTGCTCTCCATCCACCAACTTGCAAGAGTCAACAACGTTTTGAGCGGCTCGTCGGTCCACAACGGTGGCGATCACTGTAGCACCCTCAGATGACTCCTTTCTTCCAGTCTTGGCACCCAGGTCAAACCCACGTTGAATGCTCAATTCAAGAGTAAGTAGTTGAAGACGCTTCTCGGTAGCGTCCTGGATGCCGATGAGGAGTTGGCTTTGGTCGTGCCCATCGATGGCGAATGGCGGCGCTACCAGAATAAAGACCTTCGTTTGATTGCGTGCTGGTTGATCTGACGCGGAATATCGCACGTTGGAGTTGTTCAGAGGCACCCCGTGAAGCTTGGTGAACATGATTTCGTGTTGTAATCCGTCAAACTCGTGGTCATCCAATCCCATGTTATCGAATCCCTCATCAAGACCTTCGTAGAACGGAGCCGCCAGCAGACTACTCAAACTAGGATGAATCTGATGGCTGTAGTTCGCACTGAGCCGAGCATGGCTTCCCTGTGACTCGTGCCTTCTAGATCCAATATGGCCAGAAAGTAGGGGTTGATCTGGTAGAACAGCTCTTTCGTGAGACGCAGAAAGGTCGGCTCTTGCCAGCATGGAACTAACTCTACGAGAACTTCTGCGCGCGACGCCATGGCCTTCTTTGTCTTGTTGTTCCAGGGAAGAGACGAGGTCCATCGGTTTCTCCAGCCTCTCGCTCTTTCGTTGCCGCTTTCCTGGTAACGGAGCTCCAAAGCTTTCTCGAAGGTTGGGCTGAACAGGTGTCCCAGGAGCACTGGCGAAGCCAGGCGGCATAGAGCTACGACGCCGCGCAGCTCTTGACTTGGAGTTTTTGTGTCTCGCAAGGAACGGATCCTCGTGTTGTAGGTACGTCAGTCGCCAGACGGTGTATTCGCTAGTTTCACGATTGATCGTTACCGCGATGATCAAGGGTTGGCTAAGATCTTGGGTTATGGCGCCCGGGATCTTGATTTCTTCAACATGGAGGACTTCTTCAGCGGCATCAAGAAATGCCAACTTTTTGGCTGCTTGCCTCAAACTCTTGGCATTTTGGGGATCTTGGTTTGTGACAACTAAGCCGAGCTCAAGCAAAGGGTCTGTCAAAGAGACCAGGCGCGGCCAACGCGACTCTGGCTGCTCCAAAGGCGGTTCCCACAGGTTGTCCAAGGTCGAGCTGAACCGCAACGGAAGAGCTTTGGGCTTCCCTAGGCCCTCAACGGAGAAGGCTGTCTGCTGAGAGCTGTTGAAGGCTGTCAACTGTGAAGAGACGAATGAATTTGGCGGAACTCGCGGAAACTTGAAAGATATGGGCGCAAGGCTCTCGGCCCTCTGCTTGCGCTGGATAATGACTCCGACGGGCCCTGCGAACGCAGATTCAACCTCGAAGGGCATATGAACGACGTGACTGGTTCCGGAAAGGAAATAGATATGCGCCTGAGTCTTGAGAAAGACAACCAGAGCCTTCGACAAAGCAGGCCGCTTGTCAGACTTGGTTTCGGCATCGCGACTGGCTTTATCGTCGGCGGAGGTCGGAAAGTATGCTAGAAGTGCCTGTATAATGGGTTCTTTTTCGAGGTCGAATCTGAACGTTTTTCGAAAGATTCCGCCTCGGCACCATATAACACAGCGCTCTGTGGTGAGGACTTCGTCTTCGAGATCGCCATCGTCTCTGTCGTCCGTCGAGATTTCCCACGTATAAGACGTGGCTAGAGGGTTCGGAGGCAGCAATTGTTCGTCGATGGCATGTTGAAGCCCTGAGGGCTGGTGCAGCCCCAGGGACTTCACCGTCGCCATGTTCCGGTGGGCGCCATAAGCAGCTCGTAGTTGTCGTAAGCGGTTAATCGGCCGCCTAGGTCCTCCGTCCTTTCTCCTAGATCAGACTTGGGCTTCTCGAAAAAGATGTGAAGCTATGTGCTGCGCGTCAACGCCGTGTTATGGTCGAAATTCGAAATACACAATGTTCGAGTGCACTGTGCCCCGCAGAAACTGCACTGTAATCGCGGGATGGTGGGGCGTATTCTTGGCGCGTCGGGAAGCTGTAGCTGCCTGCAACTGCACTCGTGACGTAGCTGCAAGGTACAAGGTACCTCTGGCAAGCAACCCGACGGAGCTGTCATAGCTTGGACACGGCACTTCGACTAATAAGCTCAACAACTTCCACTTTGCAACCTCGTTTCACTTTTAAGCTTCGTCGTTTCCCAGAATGACATCAATGCCGATAGCACAATGACGGACCAGTCGCCGCAACCGAGCCCCGAGCAGGAGCGCGATCCTGAGGCCCAACAATCGGAGCATGAACCAGCGCGCGACGACATCGAGGCTATCCCGACGCCACAGAGTACATCTCCCGACGATATTTCCCATGAGGACCACGTTCCAAAATCGTTAGAACAGTTGCCGGAGAGAGAACATAATGAAGATGGCGCAGGAGAGAAGACTGGAGAAAGCGAAAACCTTCCCGTAGAGGGTCCTGATCATGGAGAGCCAGATCAAGATAGTGCTGCTAAGAAAGAGGAGGGCCACAATGGAGGAGAAGAGAGCGATGCTGACGAAGATGATGAGGACGAGGATGAAGAAGAAGAGGAGGATGAGGACGAGGACGAGGACGACGATGAAGATGAGGAACCCAGACTCAAGTACGCCCGATTGACACAACACCTTGGCGGAGTGTATCGTAACGGCGATGCAACAAGCGCGTTTCTGGTGGCTGGAGATAAAATGGTAGGTCTCGTAAGGTTATAACTAGGATGATATGCTTGCTAACCTGGCCGCAGATCGTGGGAACGCATAATGGCAACATCGTGAGTTGAGATGATCCCCCGCCTTTCCCTGTCCCTTGTTAATCTTGATGCAGCATGTCGTCCAGCTCCCAATCTTCCAATCATTGAGGGTCTACCACGCTCATTCTGCCTCTGTTACATCCATTTCAATATCACCGTATCCACCGCCGCTACCAACCGAAAGGCCAGAGGCGGCTCAACGACATGCAGCACCTAGTAATACCAGCACGCTCTCAGGCCGTCAAGCGGATTCATCTCCCGCAGCAGCATCCAGACGACCTCGCGAAGCGCCTCAGATCCCAAGGGTACCATCAAATGACATTTTCGTCGCCACGTCTTCGATGGACGGCAACGTCTGTGTGCAGTCACTCGTCGATATGAAGGATGTCCAGCTTCGCAATTTTGCCCGGCCAGTTCAGGCAGTGGCACTATCGCCAGAGTTCAGAACGGATCGAACCTATCTCTCCGGAGGACTTGCTGGTCAACTTATCCTCACGGTGGGGGGAGGTCCAGGCCGAAGCACTTCGACTACGACAGGAACTGCTGCAGCCACAGCTTCTGGGTGGCTGGGTAGCATGGGTCTTGGCAGCAATACGGGTAAAGACACTATTTTGCACTCAGGTGAAGGAACCATCAGTACAATCAAATGGTCTTTATCCGGAAAATTCGTCGTGTGGTTAAACGAACACGGCATCAAGATCATGCGCTCAAAGCTCCATCTTGAAAACGCAGATTCAGAAGACGCGTGGAAACGAATAGGGCATATCGATCGGCCACAGACGGACGAATGGGAGACTATGGCCAGTGTCTGGAAAGGCCGTGTTGAATGGATCGACGAACAGGCGGTTGAACTAGACGAATCTGATCAGGGATCCCTCGACAAGAGCCTTTCTCCGGCTGCCGAAAAGCTCAAAGAGCAAGCTGTTCTGGGCAAGAAAAGCATCGAACGACTTCTTGTGGGTTGGGGCGGAACCATATGGATTATCCACGTACATCCTGGCAGTATTGGCGTTGGTCGGCACGCTGGTGAGAAGAGCCTCGGGCGAGCAGAGATTGTTAAGATGTGGGTGCAGATCCAGCATCCTTTTGTTTGAGGATACACAGCTAACTATTGGCAGACTTCGCATGGATTGCATCATCTCTGGAATTTCTTTATATACCCAAAACCTATTGCTAGTCCTTGCATATTGTTTGCCCGAGGACGACGAAGACGAGGATGAGGATGAGGGGACTGGCAAAATTTCAACATCACCAGCCAGAAAGCACAAGTCAACTCCTTCAACAGGAAGTGAGCCTTCAGGCGGTATCCGTCGCCGACAGAATAACCAACCACCCGAGTTACGCCTAATTGACCTTAACTCTCAGGCCGAGGCCGACAAAGATAGCCTGAGCGTCAGTCGCTATGAGAGGCTGTCCTCGGGCGACTACCACCTGGGGGTCTTACCTGCGCGCAATGCCGCATCCGCAATTGCCTCGTCAAGGGGCGCTTTTGAGGCGATTGCTGGGCTGGGTTCAGATATGTGGAACGCTGCGATCAATCCTCGGTCACTCTTCAGTTCCGGAGCCAGCATTCGGAGCAGAGAAAGTGGCGATGATGCAGGGTCCAGTCTCAAGGCAGGAAGCACAACAGGGACGATCCGACCTAGCTCAAGTCGCGGCCCTACATCATCAGTTCACTCAGGCTTGGTGAAGCCTGGTGTCAAGATCTTCATCCACAGCCCATACGACTGCATTCTGGCCACCAGACGCGACCTAAGCGATCATCTAGGATGGCTTCTGGAGCGCCAACAGTACCAGCGTGCTTGGGAGCTTCTCGATGAGCATCCCGAAATCATAGCTCCGGCCCACGAGCGGACGAGCGATGTTCCCCCCACACCGACGAAACAGCAAGGCGCCACTGATGACCTTGAAGATGATGAGTCAAACCTTGATTCGCAGTACAAGGACATGTATTCTTCAGCTGAGCGTGAAAAGCGACGAATTGGGGAACTCTGGATCCAGGAGCTCATTGAGGAGGATGACTGGGCTTCTGCAGCCAAGGTCTGTGGCAAGGTGCTCAAGACACCGGATCGATGGGAGAAATGGGTTTGGACGTTTGCCGGGGCCAAAAGATTTGATGCCATCACGAATTATATACCAACCGAGCCGATGCACCCGAGGATTCCTTCCACTATATACGAAGTTGTGCTAGGGCATTACATTCAAAACGACAAGCCGAGATTCAGGGAGTTGCTAGACCGCTGGCCCCCTGAACTATTCGACATCAAGACTATCACCACAGCCCTTGAGAATCAACTAAAGTACCGAGACGTTCGAGAAGACAGCATTGATGATGGTGAAAAGGGACGCGACTGGCGAATCGTGGTGGAAAGCTTAGCACGGCTACACGAGGCCAATGGTCGACAGCGTGAGGCTCTCAAATGTTACATCAAGCTTCACGATGCAGATTCGGCCTTCAGGTTGATTAGAGACAATCACCTTGCTGAGGCTGTCGCGGACGATATTCCCAGCTTCATTGGTCTGAGGGTTCCGCCGGGCAAACTAGACCAGATGACAGCCGAGGAGCTTGAACAGGCGACCTCGGAAGCAATCACTCTGCTAGTTGATGAGGCTCAGCATGGCCTCCTGCGCCCAGATCTCGTGGTAGACCAGTTACTCGCCCAGCACCTCGACTTGTACATATACTTCTACTTCCGAGGTCTGTGGCGAGGCGAGGGGATCAAGGAACACACTGGAGAGAATGTGGACCGACTAGTCATGGACAGCCAGTCCTTGGTGGACAACTTCGCGGACTTGGCAGTCCACCTTTTTGCGACCTTTGATCGGACGTTGCTCATGCAATACCTCAAGACCTCTGTCTCGTACACATTCGAAAAGGTTAGTACAATCTCTGAGACTGAATGATGCATGTACATGCTAACTTGACAAAGGCTGTCCAAGAGTGTGAGACGTTCTCATACTACGACGAGCTCGTGTATCTCTATTCCAAGACGGGACAGATGAAGCGCGCCCTATATCTCATCATCGATCGCCTCAAAAACGTTCACAAAGCAATCGAGTTTGCAAAGGAACAAGACGACCCTGATCTCTGGGAAGACCTGCTCAAATACAGCATGGACAAGCCTAGCTTCATCCGCGGCCTGCTCGAGCAGGTTGGCACAGCAATCAACCCCATCACCGTGGTGCGACGTATCCCTGAGGGCCTCGAGATTGAGGGCCTCAGGGAAGGCCTGACGCACATGATGAAGGAGCATGAGATACAGTACAGCATCAGCTCGGGTGTTGCACGCGTCCTGCGCAGCGAAGTAGCCGCGGCGCAGAATGACCTTCGGGCAGGGCAGCGCAAGGCCATCAAGTTCGAGGTGGTGGTTCAGGCAGACGAGCACGTTGATGTCGAGGTCAAGGACGTCCCTACGGATCCTGATAATCCGGAGCAAACCAAAGCCCAGCCCCCCACGGATCATGATCACCGAGTGCCGGAGCCGGGGCACTGTGCGAGATGCCACGAGCCGTTCACAGAGTACGAGATGGAAACATTAGTTGGATACGCGTGTGGGCATGTGTTCCATGTGAGCCATTTGTTAGAGATGTTGCACGGAGGGAAGAAGGTGGATGTCGAGCTGGGCAATGGCGTTGAGGAAGGGAGTCGATATTCTGTGGGCATGAAGGTGATGAAGGCGCGGTTGTTGAAGGACAAGGTGCGAGGAGGATGTCCGGTTTGTCATGTTAAGTAAGGAGTGAAGATACCAGATATTTTGGTTCTAGGCGTTAGTTAATACACCGACAGCGTAAGAATGGCGCTTGATTATCGTCAACCCTATCAGTCAGTTTATTCCCATGGTATCGAGGACAATGATGAGTGAGATAAAGACAATGGATTCTAGAATAAACCCTAGTTCATTCTCAAAAGTACCTAGGTACAACAAGTATTATGTCCTGCGACTCAGTTCCGAAATGCCAAAATCACAATCCTGTGTGCCATCCTACTTCCTCCAGGTTGTAAAACCAACAGCAAGCAGATCTCTGTGAAGCCATCCAATACCGTCTACATTCTCGAACGTTCCGTGGAACCAACCGAGCATAGAGCACATGGCGGCGTGATCTAGAGTTCTTTAAAAGACGACAACAGCGAGCATGCCAACGAGGCCGAGAAGAGCCACAGAGGCAGCAGGGAGCATCGCGGCAGCACCACTGGCGGTGACAGTGGGGGTTCCAGTGGGAGTGTTCTCCCCGTCCTCACCGGTGGACGACGGGTTGGCGCCGGTAACGGAGCCAGTGGCAGAGCCGTACTCGGTGGTACCAGAGCCGGTACCAGAGGGCCCGTTATAGGCGGTGGAGACGGTTGGGTTGCCGGACGCGTCTGTGGTGCTGACGACAGACGGGACAGGAACAGACTCGCCAGAGGGGACTGGGATGGGTCCACCAGAAGGAACGGGCACGCCAGGAGGAACAGGCTCACCAGAGGGAACGGGCTCACCAGAGGGAACGGGCTCGCCAGAGTGGCCAGGAGCAGTGCCCTCAGGAGGAGGAGGAGCGGAGTAGCCAGGCTCAGAGCCGGTAGGGACGCTGGCGTGAGGACCAGTCTCGCTGGGGTGGGGAACTTCACCGGGAGATGACTCGTCTTGCTTGCGGTAGGTGGTGGGCTCGCCCTCAGCGGGAACAGAAGGCTGGTTGGTCGCAGCAGGAGGAGGGACATCACCAGCGGTGGACATGATCGTGGAGCACGAGGTCTGGTGAGTGACGGTGCAGACGTTCATGGTGTAGAGAAGCACTCCTATGCAAGGGTTAGATGGAAAGAGCCAGAAATGGAAGGGATATACGTACCATCAGAGGTGGTAGAGCCCTGCTGCTCAGTGACAGCAGCATCAGTCACGGTCTGGTCAGCTAGAGACAGGTCAGCAAGGAAGCGAGTGAGGTTTGCTGGGCAGGTGATGACAAACACGTACAAAGAGCAGCCTCAGCGGCAGCACCAGTGGCGAAAGCACTGAAAACAGCCAGAGCGCTGACGAGGGCCTTGATCTTGAAGACAGCCATCGCGATGGTGGAAGGAATCTGTTTCGCGTGTTGGGTTAGCTGGTGGCTGTCGTTGATGCGGTGGTGAAGAGCAGAGCTGTTTGATAGGTATGGAAGATAGAAAGAGGAGGAGGACGCAAGGGCAAAGGAGGAAATGGGTTCAGAGAGGTGGGTGGTGCAGAGTGAATGGAAGCGATGAGGAGATGATGGAAGAGCCGAGCGATGCACCAAGGTGAAGAGGCACGCCCGCAAATGCACAAAGGATGCTCGAGCAGGAGAAATCAAAGGGGGACTCACAGAATGTATCCTTGAAGATGTTATGATTCCAAGACGAAGCGTAAGGAATTTCGAGTGTAGATGTTTAGATGATGATGGTGATGCGATGCGATGCGATGCGCGCAGAAGATGGGGATGCTGGAAGATGATGAATGATGAGAAGAAGAGAGAGAAGAAAAGAAGGCAGAAGAAAGCAGAGCCTTTATTTTTTTTTAGGCGAGGTAAACAATGGAAATGGCAAACACGGATCCTGCCAGTTCTCGTCAGTTGCTGTCAGTTCCAACGGTCCGAGGCAGCTGCCAGCTTCTGCCCGGGCCCTGGTTTCTGGGGGGCAACCATTGGATAATAAGGAAGCCCGCCCTGAGGGTGCAAGTCAATAGGGGGTTAGGTAGTAATTCCATTGCCCATGCAGTGAAATGCAGGAGACTCCCAAAAACTTGGGCAATTATGCCCCCCCAGCAACCGCTGCCGTTTGGTGTCACTGGCTGTTGCACCAGACGCGGTGCTGAGGCATCTCGTCTTTGGTGTTTGCCCTCCCCCTGAGTCGGTCAATAGAAACCGTTGTCGATGAATCAAATGAGATTGGCCGTATCAAAGACGAAATTAATATTTTCGTCTTTCCATGCTGGGGTCGTAAAATCTGCATCTCTGCAGGATGTTGGCCAACCTCAGCACTCGACTCTCGGCCGTCATTCGAGTTCAGGGGCAACCCAGACATATACAGGTGGTGCTTGCTCATGGGAGTGAATAAAGACAATACATACCGGTAGGAACGCTTCAGTACTCGAAGCAACGCTGCTGATGAAAACGAGTGCAAGGGGGTCGAGTCAATAACAAGAACTCTATGGGAGGATCTGCCTCTTCTTGTTTCAACAATCAACCTCGATTTTACTCAATATCTCCACTTTGATCTACGTCTACCCGTAGGTTATATTCGGATGGCTGAGCTCCAATGCAGCTCTCCTCGAGTGTGCGATGCTGCGGGAGGCCGTGGCACGTCGCAGCAGCAGCGGCATCTCGCATGACGGGCGCACAATGCACGCAATTTGCCAGAGATAGATTGACTTTGTAGTCTCTTTTTTTTTTCTTTGGAGTGGAATTCCGGTTAGGTAGGCCTCGAGAATCCTTGACTTTATAAGATTGAGCACCAATCGTCCCTGCTGGGCGACACTCGAGGCACAACATCAAGCTCAGAGTCAATTTTTCTACCTGAACACTTGACGCCGTGCTCCGGTCTCTACAACACGTGTCTAGGTAGGGGGGGTCAGGCAGTGCTATCGTGCCATGTCACTTGGGCTGTTTCGCAGCGTGTGCACCCGAGAAGGCACAGCCCCGTCGAGATGAGGGCAAACCCGCACTGATCCGGACGAGGACCAAATCGAGGGTTGCCTAAGCGAGTCTGCGTCTCTCGTAGTAAAACGGCATGTCTCAGGGTACTCTGGATGCATGGAACTTGGGACCTTTGAGCTGCTGGATGCTGTGGCGGTTAGAGGCAGAGTCAACCACGTCGCCAAGTGGGTTTGGATTCTGTCACTATTACACAGTGAGTGCCGTGTTTGGTTGCGTGTATACGACTGTTGGTCCTCTTTATACAACGATGCTCAGGAATAAGACGGGTTTCTATTTTGGGAGGGACCATCTTGGATGTAGTCGAGTTAAGGTCTGGTGTTTGTAAGCCGCCACCTGGCGAAACAATCAGGACGAGATATGCCTGGCCAGCAAAGAGCGCTCCTTAAGGATAGAATCTTTATTTAAACTAGACCAAAGCCAACCTTCAAATGTAGCAAAAATATCATCTCACCTTGTACCGTTATAAATCCTATTTGTTGGTCATTGTCGCGCGCTGGTTTTCATCGCTGTGGTATAGGGTAGTATAGAGACAAAAATTGTCAAAAAGATTGGATTGCTGGCGGACTCTAACCACCTTGGATGGACGAACAGGGAATCGAACCCTGGACCACTCCCAGATGCGAGCATCTGAATGGACGAAACTTGCTAAGGGAGTATTATACCACTAAACCATTCGCCCGGTTGGATATTAGCATTTGGTCAAATTGATACCCATGTCTCAGTTGCTAGCCGTAGCCGCCGAGTCTGGCGAGGCATACAATACAATTGGTTGATACTCATCATGTCAAGATAACCTAGTGTTGCCGTGAAGCTTGTTTTCGAAGAATAGAACGGCTATGTTTTTATAGAAGCAATTTATTCTTCCTAGGGGTTAAATAACTACAAAAGCACAAGAATAAACATCCCTTAATCACTCGCTAAAAAACCAATTTGACCCATTTCATCCCTTAAAAACACAGAGACCAACAAAAAATACAGACGAAAACCATCAATAGTACATGTCCAAATCAAGGGTTTCCTGCAACTAACGAAACCGCCCCGGTCCTTTAGGCCGAAAGGAGGAACCTAATGACTATGAAATCAACAAAATATTTTCCATACCCCTAATACCAAGGTCAAAATAGAAAGCCAAGTAACTTGGGTCGTAGCAGTCGACTCAGGCCTCCATCAGCTGCCTCAATTGCCTGAACTGGCGAATATGCCCGGTTGTAGACAACACAGCAACCACCAGAACGCCATAGCACACCAGCATGATGACGCGGCTCATAAAGTCTGGAAGGATCACTAGCAATATGGCCAAACAGAGAAAGCTCACGGAAAAGGCGTTCATGAGAACACGAAAAGGTACCTCAGCCCGGGGCCGAGGGTTTGGTCCACCATCCTCCGCGTTCTCTGGGGGCCCGTCTTGTCCAACCTCCGGAGCCTCTTGAGCCAATGAAACGAGGTCGGCTGCTTGGAGAAAGTGGGTTTCTTCGGCCTCAACTAGTTGACGCGGACGGTTGTTAAGAAAGTTTTGATACGCTCGAGTGTCCGCTGCTGTCGCCGCTGGTAGCTTTTGGATGCCCTTTAGGCTGATGAGGATATTCGCTGGGAATGTTAGACGACATGGGATGACAAGGCTCTAGCTTACTTACTGTATCTGTCTAGAATATCACCTATATGCTCTAGCGTCTGATTCCTTCGCCGATGGAATTCGTGACGACCCCTTCTCTCTTCTCGCATAGAGGCCGGGAGATGCCGCCCATCCCTTCGATGTTCCGTGTCGATTGTGTCATCCCGCATTAGCTCCCGTTCCAGTTCAACAAGCTGGTCTTGATATGACAATAGGACGCGGTGGTGGAGCCACTCAAACCGGCGATACAGGGGTTTGATGCGTGGCTCGACTTCGCCTGCTACTCCCGCTGCTACTCTCGCATACCCGGTGAGTTCAGGAAGAGGAAGGATAAAATCCTCGTCGTCGAGGAACCCTTGGTTTTGAGCTGCCATCTCGTCTCGGGGTCCTGAAAAGGGCGAATCATAAAAGGGTGGATGATTGGCAAAGGCGGCACTCAAAGTAGTAGCTTTGGGATCCAGGTAGCCGTAGCCAGACTGGTATGGCTGTCCAATAGGTGGTGCTCCGGGCGGCTGTCCAGCAGGTGTTGGATATTGATAAGGAGGATAGCCCGCACCAGTGTAATTCGATCCCCAACCCGGGTAGGATGCAGGGTTGACAGGAGACTGAGGGAAAGTAGGTTCGTTGGTAACAGAAATGGCTGCAGATTGATATGTTGACATTGACGCTTGTGGGCTCCTGGAATTGCTTTTAAAGTATCCAGAATCCTGAGTAGGAGATGGAAAGGCTTCGTGCGTAACAGAATGCGGCTCTGATCCAGAGGAAGACAGAGCACTGAGTCGATGCGCAGCCTTGGTCTTGTGATGCTTGGCATCCTTTGACATTCTCTCTCTAAGGTTGCTCTTGATGCCGGATGCGTCGTCGTTGGGTGTGAGTTGCGTAACGATGGACCCGCTGCCGCTTGAGTTTGTATTTAGGGCATTCGTGGCCGCGTAGCCCACCATCGATGATGAACTAGGTGACGATGAGTATTGAGTCACATCAGTAGGTGGCTGAGTAGCATCGCCTTCATCCTCCTCAACTGGTGCTTTGAGAAGTTTGGTCTGATGCGCTGGCGGGTCGTCGAACGATGCCGGGGAGCGTGAAGGCCTGAGTTTTGGAGAACCGTCCATTGTGATCCCGTACACTGGAACGTGATTCTAGTTCAACTGAGTGTCTTGTGGTGCAGCTGACAGCTGTTTGTTTCCTAAAAGGCTGTTGTTGGCTGGGTCTGGGTGTCTTGTAGCTGATCGATGATTGTCGCCTGGAGCAGAATTGTCGAGGTGTTTATGTATGATACCTAGAGTCAGGAACATGAGTCTTGACTTAGTGCCAACCACCGCCGTGAATGTGCATACTTGAGATACTTATCTCAAGCGTTGTGGCAGCATATTGAGACTTTGGGCGAGTCACAGGAGCGATTGACGCACAGTGGCACCATGAACTGATGCCGCAAGGACCAGGAACACGTGAAAGCGTCAAGAATAAACGTGAAAGGAGTCAGTTTGGCGAGAAGCAGAACGGACGGACCATCAGTCCTGAATAGAGCGTCCGCGTATGTCAAACAAAAGGGAAAGGCAGTAAGAATGCTGGCCAGGCTTGATACCGGGGTATATGGCAAGGTGATGACGACCAGCCATTGTCAGCTCCCCAGTCACCTCGACCCAGCACATGAGCCGGAGACTTCGGCGGGCCATTTCGGCTATTGGATTAAAGGGAGACAGGGTGGGTGGGATCAGGCGTCTGTGTGGTGTGGTGATGAGGTCGTTGGATGCAGGGTGCGCAGCCTACATATAGAACGCAGCAAAAAGGAATAGCCCAAGCAAGACGCAGGCAAAAAGAAATATTGTGGCTTCTCCGGTACAGGGAATCGAACCCTGGGCTCCGCGGTACTGATCCCTCAGATTATGAGAGCGCGAAATGTTAGCCACTACACCATACCGGATGTTACTTGCAAAGGTTGGTGTTTTTGCAACCCATAGAGCTGACCAGAGATGCTGGTGGGTATGGTAGGATCCACTTTCCAACGGCCCGGAATGTCCCGTACCTGGGTTGGAGCTTAATTGAGGTCGGGCTCCACCACAGCTGCAGGAAAGAGGTCACAGGTCAGAACGTTTTTCAAGATCCTGGCCGGATTTCTTTTGTAATTCCTAGGTTGAGGCCGTGACAGAGGACTCATATAGTTGAGACGGCATCGTTATATCTAATTGTGTGATTCATGACTTCGCGAACCGTCACCGAATATCGCATCGCAGCAACGCTTTCTCTACAGTCCCTCCATCGAGCTGCTACATCCACCGACTCATACTCTACAATTGCGTCTCCAATTGTCCTGCGATACCGACCGAATCGTACCTTGGTGATTCAGCAGTACTCAGACTGCTAATGCGACCCAATACTCCGAACGTTACCGACACCTGAGCTTGCCGCAGCGGATCTTACGATGGCACGCATACCGACCTCTGTGCTAAGCAAATATCTGCTAAGCGGACGGATCCCGCGACGAGGCTGTGCTGGTGCCGGCCGGATTGTGAAGCACCCGATACTATCTGGAGCTATCCTGTCAATTGCAAACTCAGCCAGGCTGTTGCACGTTTCTTCTGAGGCCGTCACACCACCAGCGCAACCAGTGCCTCTGCGCAAGCAGTTGAAAGATGAGGCCAAACAGGCAAAGAAGCAGGGCAAGAAGAAGTCAAAGGGTGATTCACAAACAGTGGATGGCTGGGAATTGACAGTCGGTATTGAGATTCACGCTCAATTGAATACCGCTCGCAAGCTATTCTCACCAGCTGTCACGTCCTTCAATGACGAACCCAATAGCCATGTGGCTCTGTTCGATGTTGCCATGCCAGGCAGTCAACCTTTGTTCCAAAAAGAGACATTGATTCCTGCTCTCCGCGCCGCCTTGGCTCTGAACTGCGACATCCAGAAGCTCAGTCGGTTTGACAGAAAACACTATTTCTGGTGGGACCAGCCCTCTGGATACCAAATCACCCAGTACTACGAACCATTTGCTAAAAATGGCCACATTACTCTTTCAGCTCGGGACGGAATCTCTCCCCAGGATGGCGAAAGCGT
>JABFFE010001153.1:0-24411 GCA_013623625.1 Fusarium setosum
TCCTCCTACCTTGGTTCATTGTCTGAATTCATTCTTAGGTGTTCGACGAACAAGATGGCAGTTGGCACATTCACTTGGATGGAGCCAAGAAGATGCTCCAGAACTTACATGTTAATGGAACCAAGTGCTTATCATCCAACTTTCTCCCTAATTGGTTTCTATACTACGAAGTGTTAGGCAACTTTACTCGTCCGGCCAATGGAAACCCAAACGCCTCAGATTCACTCTGGCTCTGGCAGATGTCCGAGTCTAACAAGTCCCTCGTAAGTGCCTGGGTCCGGTGAATTCCCATCTCTAACACCTGTGAAGATTATTGGTTACTTGGGTTGTTCTATTGAAGTCTTTGAAATCCTCCATCACATTAATCAACTACGAACATCATCATCGAGCAAAGAGCATTCTTCACCATCAGCCGGGCGTGTTCAACAGCGACTCAGGTTAGAAACCGGGCTCCATAACCTTATCCAGCGTCTCGCTCCTGAAGAGGAGCACACGACAACCGCCATTGAACGCACTCGCACCTTAGCCAAGGCCAATCTGTATCGCTTATCAGCGCTGCTCTATCTACAACGCGTCTGCCCTCTTGATGGGGACAATATGACAAGGAACATATACCTCGAGCAGGCATTCAATGCCTTGAAAGTGTTGCCTGTTGTGTCAAGTCCCTGGCCCTTGTTCATAGTTGCGGGCGAGTCGCGGTCTGACGAGCAACGGATAGCCATTCTCCAAATGCTGGACGAGATGGAAAAGGCAAGGAACATTGGCAATATTTATGTCGCCAGAAGCATAATCGAGACGTTTTGGAAGCAGCAGGATATTCGGGTCGATGATGACTCGCGGGAACAGCTGAGGTGTTGGCACTTGGTTGATTGTGAAGTTAGAGTTCCGTGGTTTGCATGAGGGCAATTGGACGTGGAAGCCCTCTGTCGCCAGACCGACTTGCAATTGCATCTTCTTCAGCACCATGTTCAATAGGAAAAAAATCGTAAATCATGCAAAATTCCTGCGCTGACCTTGTTCGTAGTCGCCAACGCCATCCCGACAGAAGTTGTGAGCTGCGTGTAAGCCCGAGTATGTGTGCTGATCGGAGAAGCCGCGCCGAAGTCCTTGGGCTGCGCATTTGACAATAGAGCCACGGAACTGCCCATTCAGGTCCAATGATGATGAGAGAATGCGGGGAATTGATCGCATTCTCTTTCCCTATTGTCGGCGGCCCCGCTATTGACTCATCCCGGTTTCTCGGAACGCTTGCATCGGCTTCGGCAGACCTGGATGCGAATTGAGATCGTGCAGGCCATAAAAGGCATCGCCATCGCCATCAACTTTGTAAATCATCAATCATTCCGACTTGAATCAATTGATTCCGAGACTCCATTGCCAATATGCCTGACTATACAGTCATTGAAACTACACTGGCTTCTATAGCCGCCAGTTCTACTACCCTACAACTCCTCCGAGACTTACACAAGCAAGCTCTTGACGAGGAACCATTCGTCAGCACAAACAACCCCCTTTCCGCAGCCATTGAAAAGTTCGTTGCCCTGGACCCTGACAAGTGCGCTCTCGTCTATCTCTTGCTTCGGTCTATCGGAGCACGCTACGTCGTCGAGGCGGGAACATCATTCGGCCTCAGCACCATCTACCTGGCCCTGGCAGTGGCTCAGAACGCAGCTGCAGACCCTTCTCGAGGCAAGGTTATTGGAACTGAGAATGAACCGACCAAGGCAGCTAGGGCTCGTGAGCACTGGAAGGCTGCTGGTGATGAGCTTGAGAAGTTCATCGAGCTGAGAGAGGGCGATCTACGAGAGACGCTGAAGACTGACCTGCCGCGTCAAGTCGACTTCTTGCTGCTTGATAGTAAGTCATCCTTTTTCATACCTGACAAGCCGATTTGACTAATGTCGTTGCAGTCTGGACTCCTCTCGCTCTCCCGGCACTTAAGCTGGTTCACCCGCATCTTCGAGTAGGGGCAATGGTGGTAGTCGACAACTGGATCGCCGCCAAGGAGGGATACAAGGACCTGAAGGCTTATCTGGAGGACGCTACAAATGGGTTCAAGACATCTGTTCTCCCATATGATGGTGGCCTTTTGGTTGCGGTGTATCTCGGCAATTAGGATGACTTCCCAGCCCCGTGGCTCCTTCATATACAGCCCTTCAAAGAAAGCATCCTTGTGGCGGTGGTGTAACCTCGCTGCAGCAACCCTGTTCGTCATTTTTGAGATCTTGCTCGTGGACTCTCTGGATCCCAGGCCTTGCCCATATCCATGCTAGTACCAGGTTGCCGCCGCTCAGGGAATTGCTCTAGCAAAAAGCTTCTCCAAATTGAACTGGCTCCTTGTCCGGAAAGGAGATTCTGAATCACCACCAGTTTCTCGCCCAAGCCATGAGCGTAACCCGCGATGACGGGTGTCCTGTACTCTGGTCCCGTGTGTCGGTCTGTACGCACATGTATACCCACGCACACACAATTGCTGATACTGTATAGGTCTTTCCTTTCTTTGTCCGAAGAGTCACACGAAATCACTCTGAGGGGAGGTTGAAGCGGAACTGGCAGATGTCAACAAGCACTCGCGGGGATGGTGTTTAGAGCCAATCCGAACAGAAATGGAAGATACCCTCAAGCATCAATATCCCCTAGGCTAGACAATGTCTCAGTCTCGGAGATAATACGCTGTTTCGCATCAATATAAGTCTCATTTGGTTGCTCTATTCAACCAGCAGCGCCTGGAATGAAGCTTGATAATGGACTCTGCTAGCGAGGCGATAGCCTGTCAACAGGAGATGATGGCCAGGGAGAACAGACCATCAGATCGAGCATGGCGCGGCGCTAGCGGGTTTGCAAGCTTCAGGGTATTGCAGGGGGCCTCATATGCTACCTGATACAAGTATGAGCTCTTGTCAAAGCAGCAGTCTTGGGGAGAAAACAAAACAAGGACGAGTTGGTCAGTTGCGTATTAGCTGGTGCCACTCAATCGAGTCTCCTTGCGTCTTGCATTGAGTGATGTGATAGATCACTGATATCTGTAGCGTCCTTCAAGGAACACAAGCTAACCTCTGGACTGAGAGAGAGCTTGGCCAAAGTGAGGCGTACACGTCTGTTGATCGTTGGGGCGAGTGTGGATAACGACGGAGGGACCGGTCTGTATCTTGAGGTGATGGTATCATGGATGAACATCATCATTCATCACGGCTAAGTCGTTTTCAGATTAATTTCAGCAGTGGCCAGGCCAGTCGTCTCTGTTGTTAGTGTTGCCATGGACTCCCAAGGGTTGCTGGTAACATCCATCCACAATTCCAGCACATGTCTCGCTGTGGAGATGCGCAATCTGCAAGCCTCCCCGCCCCGCTACCTAGGTAAGCACGCGACCCTCTATTTTGATAACAACCGCCAGTGCAGTTGGAGTGCTATCAGCAACGCCCACACAGCCACCGTCCCCTTCCATGACTTTGCCCCCCCGTCCACTCTCGGACTGAGTGGTGACGGGATTGGAGTGTCGTGGCAGCGCGTAAAGTGGCCATGGGCCTTGCATTTCCATACGTAGTAACTAACAAGTCCTGTCCGCATAACGTTTTGGTCAGATTGGACGTAACCTGGGTCAAGAATCACGCGTTCACCTGCCTTCCATTGCCTTGTCTTTTGCCGAGGAAACATATCCCATGCTTTTTCTTTCGTCACTGCCACGGCCACACGTCGTCAAGGATCACCAGGACCACACGGCAACACACTGCCTCCCCAACGCACAGCGAGGTGCATACAGCCTGAGCCTGAGCCTGGTACCTCCATCTTTCTCTGACGACTCTGTGCATCATTCTACCGGGCAGTGCAAGACGGCAGGTTCCTGCTCCGTACTGACAGACTGGCTGGGTGAAAAAAAAAAACGCTCGGTCTGGGCGTCTAGGAGAAATCCGTCAAGAAACTGGATGAATCAAAGAGGGGGGGCATCTGCTGCTAATTTACGCCTCCCACTCAACGGCTCGTGTCTTCCGTCTCTGCCGCTCTCTTTCTCAGTCTCATTCCCTCCCTCTTTTTTTTCCCTCTTGGCCTTGCCATCTAGTAAAAAAAGTGTCGAGCATTCGCCTCTCGTTCCGCTATTACTGTGGTTTCTTTTATCAAAAATCTCGACCCTGGTTTCGGGTCCTGTTTTCACTTTTATTTTTATTACGATTCCCCTCCCTGGCAGCCCCCAAAAGTCACCTGTTCCTCCTCCCTCGGTGTCTCGTCACTCTGCTGTGAACCGATTCGATTTGCAACCCTTGGGTTTTGGGCACCGCCAACTTTTCTCCTCACTTCCGTTATTTTGACTTTCGACTCCTCCTCTTCCACCCGGCGCCCGCGATCCATCCTGTCTCCTGCCACCAACTCGTCTTCGGGCCGACCCTTACTGAGATGCACTACGAGCCGGCCTTGCAGCCATCTGATGGAGAATCCTGAACCGCAACCCGATATCGATATGGGAGACTCTATCGGCGAGCCCATGGATACCGCCGATGACGGCCACAGCGACCCCCGTACGCCCTGTCCAACATGCATTCCTCCATCTGCCCTCCTCCCCATTAGGGATGGCTTTTCACCACGGGATGCCCATCCATCACGGCGGAATGACCGTCACAACGATCGCCAGGATGAGGCCGCTTCCGAGGCAGATTCTGACTCGGAGTTTGCCTCCATCATGGCTTCGTCCATGATGCCGGGCCTCCTCAACACTACCTCTAACCCTGTGTCACCCGGATCTTCCAGCCCACCCCACGACCAGGCCAAGGGCTCCGACTTTGTTCCTCCGACGAGACCGAGCAGCACGCCGTTCCCCCATCCGGATCGCCGACACTCCAAGCCTTGCTGCTTCAGCGGCTCAAGGTATGGCACCGACGACCAACCTGCGACCGGCTCTCCTGCCGCCCTCGATAACGACGACACCTTTTCCCTTCCCCGTCCCATTACCGACTTCAACCAGATGCCGATCGAGGTCCACGAGGCTATTCTGGATCACCTCTTTGGTTATCGCGTTTCGGCAACCTCGAGGAGTTCGATGGCCGTCTCGAGCATCACAAAGAGTTGGGGAACGGCGTTGAGGCATTCGAGGAGGAGGGAACTGACAGAGTTGGCCCTTGTGAGCGACGTTTGGCGGATCCTCGTCCAACAGCGACTTTATCGTCACGTCAAGCTAAAAGCGACTGTCGACTGTTTCAATGACGCCCTGTTTCACTTCGCTATGAACCAGCACCTTCGGCCTTATGTCAAGCACATCGAGGTTTGGTTCCCCGTCTTCCAGCCAACCTATGGCCCGGTTGCCTTGTCCAACACCCTTACGCTGCCCACTGTGACGATGGAAGGCTTGACAAATGCGACCTACACCCTGCCTGGTAACAACGCCACGCTGCAACAGGTATTCCAGGTCGTTGGAACTACGTTGACCCAAGCCAGGGTCTTGACGCTCGAGGGAGGCGAGCGCCGCAAGGCTCCCAGGGTCCTCCACTTTCCGGAGCAGAGGATCGACCCGGCTATCCACAAACCACTCCCTGTTCTCGAATCTGTGCAGACACTTGTGACCAGAGGTCAATGGAACCTCATGAGAGATGACCAAGATTTCGCAACTGTGCTCAATGCGTTACCAAGTCTTGTCGAGTGGCAGGGCTCGTATAGTAAACCCAAGTCTAAGAGCTACATTACTATGTCCGAGTTCCTCCCTTATCTGCCTCGCCACATCACCAACCTGAGTCTGTGCCTCGAGAGCGATTACCGCCGGGAGGGTGTCATGCCAGCGTTTTACTCCAAGGTGGCGCAAAAGACTCATATCTGTGTGAGGATGGCCGAGGCACTGCCCTCATTGGAACACTTTGCCTACACTGGCCGTGTTTGTCACCACTTTTTCGAGATGGCAATTCGATCGACAGACCCACGAACCTCGAGACTGAAGACGATTGACCTGACGGTCAAGAACTGCTGTCGACACATGACTAGTTTCCACGACTCGGGCTCTGGAATTCAGGACATGGGATTTATCGAGGCATTCGAGAAACTGGTGGTTTCGGCGATTCGATCCCTCGAGAAGTTGAAGCAGGTCATCTTTCTGAGGATCCGGTTTGTGGATCTGGGTATGTTTTCTTTATCCCCTGTGTTTGAAATTATGGTTAACCTGGATGTAGATTCCGTATTGCCTCCTCTGAATCCATTCTTTGTGATGCGCAACGGGGCGTGTTCCGGCGTCTGGAGCGAGAAGATTCTGAGCGAGATGGGGCGTGTTCGACCAGACGTGACTTTCACGGAGTTGAGCGAATCATTCGGCAACATCGTTTACAACAAGGATGGCAGAATGGTCATTACCCCCGAGCCCCCGAAGACGAAAATTACGTCGTTGAAGCTATCGAATTATCGATCCCTTGCGACCGGCATCACTATCCAATAACGCCCATATATCGAGCTCTGTGCTGCGAGGCCATTTGGAAAATCTAGGAGGAGAGATTTGTCGAGACTGACTATGACTGAATTTCGAATTTCGAATTGCGTACAGTTCATGTTGCCATCATTTTTTGTTTCTGACAAGGCGTTCAGGATTTTGGAACAAGGGGGAAGGGAGCTGTTAATGTGAATACATACCCAGGGGACGGAACCTTGCAGGGAGTTTTGGGGCGCATGGATACATGGAATATGCGGGCATGGCCAGGGACTTGACAAGAATTGGCTTGGGATCTGTTGAAAATTTGATGAACGAAGCAAGAGAGGAAGGCGAGGTAATTAGCCAGGGGCATAGCCTCCAGATACCCTCTACGATTTCTGCGATTTGACAGTTAATTGATGTATGAGATTGTACTAATATGTTTATTCTGTCTATTCTGAATATGTTTGGTATGGTATGGCATTTGCCAAGAGGCACCAATTTTGATATATGATATTGTGGTCTCATTCAACATGAACCTTGACAGCAGAACTAGCTGACCGGGGCACTTGGGCTCCATCACTGATAATAATACCCAAGATCCAGCAGTTGACTAGGAAGAAGCCCAGGGAAGCGAGCCAAAGGCCGGGGAAGAAGGTGCTGATACCAAGGAACTCGAGCTGATATCCCTGCTGCAACCACGCACCCTGAGATACAACCCAGAGCAACAAAGCTGATATGCCCAACTTGGGATTGCGTAGCAAGGAAGAGTTGGGGAGGTAGAGTGGTAGAAAGACCATGTACCAGAGGAAGTACTTGACACATTTGATCGTCAGTATACTGAGAAGATGTGATACGGGGATCTTGAGGTGAGGGGGTGCTTACCTGGGATGTGCAGACCTTGTTGAAGGTGACAAAGGCAAATGTCTGAGCCATCATCGAGGTTGCAAGATCGCGTTTAGCGAGAGCGAGAGGGATGAGGACGCAGGAGAGAAGCAGTTGCGGGAGAAAGGCGAGTGATTCGATACGGATGGATGGCGTCAAGTCGGCGGGTGTAGCGGAGGTGAGGTAGAGGAGGACGTTGTATGGAGAGAAGTTGTGACGATGGTCAATCCGGGTAACATGGTGAAAATAGGTATGAACGAGGAACGGCGTGCCGTAGCTGGTTGATTGTTAGTTGCTTTGAAGAGATGTGAAGCTGGGTGAGACTCACATGGAGTACATGAGGAGGTTGAGAGCCATGAAAGTAGCCAAGCTGATGAGAGCCAGCTTGACACGCTCTGGCGAACAGAACCTGGTGAGCACCTCAACTATAGATGAGGGCTGAGATGAAGCTTTCTTGGTCTTTCCCAAGCGGTCATCGTCCATCCACCAGACGATGGCGGGTGCGTAGATGAAGGGATAGATCTTGAAGTGCACCGCAAGTCCAAGAATCACAGCGGCGAGACTGATCTTTCTCCTCTCGACAGCCCACAACAGACCCATAGTCAACACACCAAGTAAGCCCTCTGAACTTCCTCGCGTACTGATCGTCGCCACCATGGGGTTCCAAAGCCATAGTGCGGCAAACCCTCCCGCTGTGGCCTCATCCATGCCCCTCCGCCTCAGCACGCGCAGCATGAGCCATCCAGCCAGCAGGTCCGCCGCGGCGAAGACGAGCTTGCCAAAGGCGGAGAAGTTGACGGTGGGGAGCAGAAGCCACGCCAGGAGAGGCGTGTAGCGATACGTGTCGCGGTCGTAGGGGCTGGAGCCGGCGGCCAGGAAGCGCGAGGCGTCGGTGAAGACGAGATAGTCGATGTCTGTGTACTTGAGGGCGGAGTGGGCGTCCTGGTAGAGGCCGTAGAAGAGGAGGATGAGGCGGAGGGCGAGGGCTATGAGGAATAGGGGGGTTGTGCGGAGGAGGAGAGTTAAGAAGGGCATTGTGAAGGGCTGAAGATGTATTGGTTGATGGTGTTGATGAGGCCAGTTGGTCATGAGATGATGCTACCTAGTGATTGAGAGGTTGGGATGTGAGATGGGGCCTTGCTGCAATCATGGCTCGGAAGATAGTGCTGTTCTCTTCCAATTTCATTCAAAATCGGGTTTAGATTTGCATTTCGAAAAGAGCTATTGTGGCATTGCCAATCAACGGCTATTGTCGACGTTGATTGTGCGAGGCTGCCAAATTTGGGGGGGCACATAGCACACCTCCAGAAACGGGGTCCTAACAATTTCACGTCATCCCTGCAAACCCGCACTAACAAATCGGGACCCGCCCTCAACCAACCTCCGACATCATCGACCAGCAGCATCAACTCAACCACCAACACACTCAGGCATTTGCAGCAATATGTCAGGCGGCGTTAAGAGAGACCGCGATGGCAATGCGCGTGCCAGAGGACCCAAGCAGCAGACGGGGCCGCGGGGGAGGTTCCACGACATGTTTGAGGGCTTCCGTGATGAGCTCGATGAGCATCATGATCGGCGGGAGAGGATTGTGAAGGCGTCGCGAGATGTCACGGCGCAGAGTAAGAAGATGTGAGTTTTATAGTCGGCCCTAGATTCAGTCGATTTCTAACATGGTTGCAGTATCTTTGCGCTGCAGAGGTGAGCTATAGCATAGCTAGCTTTAGTGAGTGTGACAGCTCACATTCATCACAGAGTCAAAAACCTCAACAAAGACTTCCCGTCTCACATACAGCAAGACATAGACACCCGTCTTGCCGAGATCGCAAAGCTCCTCAGCGGAGTCGCCCCGGACCTGCAGACCGTCAACCGGTACCGGTACACTTCCCCCCTGCGCTGCCTTGAAGAGTTCGTCGAGGCTTTGTCTTTCGCCCACTACCTCCGCCACCAGACCCTCATCACGCCCACGCAGACCCAGGAAGCTATGCCCTCTGATATTGAGCTTACGCCTAATGACTATATGTACGGGGTTTTTGATCTGTTTGGCGAGTTGATGCGTTTTGCTACTGTGACGACCGCCCAGACGGGTGAGCTGGCGGGAGGTGAGGGGCGGAACATTATGGGTGACATCCAGGAGCTGGGATGCGCGTTTGAGATGCTGCCTGATGTTCCGACCAAGGACTGGAGAGGGAAGATGGGCGCCATGAGGCAGAGCGTCAAGAAGGTTGAGAAGCTGGGATATGGGCTTGTTGTGCGGGGGAGCGAGCGGCCTAAGGGGTGGGTGCCGGACATGAAGGACGACGCTCCTGAGCCCGCCTCGCCGTGAGACACTCATCGGACTGTCTGAGTGTTCTACCGAGGGGGTATTTTTAGAGGATCTGAGTTATCGTATGGCTTTGTCTGGTTCATTGTGGGAGTTGGGTCCGAAATATCGCGTTCAGGGGTAGGGCCCTGGCTGGCTGGCTGGCCGGCCGGCTGCATGCATGTGCGCCACATCACAGGGGGAGAGCCTAGCCTATAACAAGGCATTCTGGAAGAACATTACCTCTGTTAAGATGTGTAGCTGTTTTGTCATTTGCAAGTCCGTTAAACACGAGGCTGAGCGGCCTTGTTGACCGCGATCACGCCAAGCTCCTCGTCGTTGTCTCAGGAGCCAGGTCTTGTTGAACGGGAGGACAATCCAAGCATTTAGATGGAAACAATCAGCATGATTTTGAACATGGGATGGGCTCTTTGGTCGGGTCTGGGGGTTATTTAAACGCTTCCCGCTCTCCAGCATGATGATTTTTATCCATCTCTCACTCACATCATCCTCAGCCTACAGATTTCTTCACACATCTTGGATTAACCCATCAGCGACCACCCATCAACAACCACTTTATCAGTCAAACAAACACCGCCTTTATCAACCTCACAACTCCATCAACCGGGCGACATGTCTTTCTCTCAAGCACGCCGATCAGGGGCCCACCAGGTCAGGGGACAGCCAAAACCACCCGTCGTCGTCGTCGGCGGGGGCTCTCAGGGAGTAAAAGACCGCTTGCACCTGCTAAATGAGTGCACCAGATCGTTGTACGGCATGGCCAGAAACGGCGTCTTTCGAGACACCATACCAAGAGTGGATCAAGTCCCCTTTGCCTCCTTCGAGGAGAAACGAGCCCGCGACTTTTACCACTACGTAGAGCGGTGCAGCCACTTCAAGCATGCCACGGCGCCGGCAGTCCACAGAGGGCTGCTGCACTACCTGATCATGGAGAGAACGTGGAAAACCATCCGCGACAACATCTTCACCTTCAGGGGCACGGACGAAGCGCTGAGGAGAGGGCTCCCGGTGACCGTGCGGCACATCAAGCGTGTACTCTACCCCTTTGTGGCCCTACCTCTCAACGAGGGCTTGTATCATCTGGTCGTGAAGAGGGTCGTCGACGCTGCGTTCGAGCTCCGATGCCGGCTTCGCGTGTATCCCGGGGTCAGCTTCGCGTTCACCGAGCCGATTATCCGACGTGTCGCATTGCTCGACCCGCGGGCTCTCGAGCTACGTGCCTTCTTCGGCCCGGAGAATGGAGACGCGTCGAGAGATACCGTCGAGATGGTGCTCTTCGGAGGTCTGATGCGAGAAGTCTGGGATGAACACAGTTCCCGGATGTACTTGGTGCGCGAGTCGCCCGCCTTGGTTGTTGTGCTTCGACCGGCGGTTTTTGAGCATTTCAGATCGGCCTTTTAAGACCGTCTTTTTTAGGAGACGTGAAAATTGGTCAAGTTGAAGTTGAGGGGTGACTTACACTCCAAGGCCTGAAGCCTTGGTCCTTTCCTTATGTCATTGTCCCCCCCCCCCCTTCTCTTGTTTTCCTTTTGTATTCTAGTGCAGAGTGTGTGATATTGCACTGGATAAGGGAACAGCTGCTTTATACAGCAACAGGTACCTAGAAATGGTGACTGGCGGTGTTGAAAAGGGGGTAAACGAGAGGGTCTTTGTGTGTTGCCCATATCTTGGGCACTCTGATAGATCATCCGTAGATCTTTTAAGATAAATTGTTTACTTATTATAAAAATGTGTCCTAATACGAGTGACTGCAGAGCTGATGCGAAAACAATCGGCTTGTACAATGTAATCTGAGGACTATGACTTGGAGCAAAGTTAAAGGCCTCTTATGAGCCTATGCTAGTAGAGTGCAGCAACTTGGTCGTTCAATAACTGCGCCATATTGTCTCCCTAAGAGTAAGTGCATGGATATATAATACTAGTGCGAAGGACATGATAGCTATTGCGGACATGTTGGTGCAAACCTGGTACTGGAGCATATAGGGACTATGACCTGGAGGCCACTCAAGACGAGGGTCAAGTTTTCGATGGAGCAATTTTCCGAGTCATTGTATTTATACAAGAAACTGGGTTTCGACCCTGGTAGCTCTCTTGTAGTATGAGTTCTCTGGATTTGGACCAAATACCACGTAGAGAGTCGCGCTCAAGGCTCAAGACCCCGTCCAGTAGGTCTCCCCTTTCAAGACTTGAAGCTGCCTGCAAATAAGAATTCTCCTTTTTAAACCGAGTTTGAGTTGTCTGCGCACGAAAAGGCCGATCCTGAAGGTCCGTTAGAATAAGCACGTTTATGTGAACACTCGGCAGACTTACCAATGAGTCCCGAGGTATAGGCTTGAACAATCTCTAATATGACACCATATGTTCCCCCAATAACGAAGAAGATACCCAGCGGAATTAACGCCGCGTGCAACCAATAGAGTGTCTGCTGCTTGGTCGTCCCGGTGCGGTATTCTGGGTGATCATGAAGCCATAACCACCCCGGCAATGACATGGCGATTGGTGCGAAGCATAGAGAACCAGTCAGGGCGGTGAGATAGTTGAAGATGGGGATAGCCTCGGCAAATATGAAGGCGATAGCTGAGAGGCCGAATGTACAGCTCAGCCATGTTGCCCAGTGAACAACTGTGTTGCTTTGGAGGTGGCGGGTGTTGCGGAGGGCGCGCACAAAGATGTATTTGGCGGCGATCTAGACATAATTATTGATCAGCTCGACATGTTAACGAGAAACTGCGTATGTATTGCGTACATGGATGTAGATACAGCCGCTGACAATCAAGCCCAGAAGGCCAACTCCATATGCGGCCATCTTCACGGTCTGCCCGGCGCTCTATTCATATGATTAGCTTGGCGAGTTGTATTAGAGACACAAAAAGACTTACTCCAAGTGATGGGCTTGCAACCCACTTGCCACACCATCTGTAAACCACCAGGCTGAAGCAGAGATACGACGCAGTGACGATACCCATGCAGGCATACAGAGCCTTGCGATAGTCCCTGGGATTTCTCATCTCCGAGATGACAGGCAGGAATGCACTCGAGGCAGAGCTCGAATAGAAGATGGTAGATGATGCAACCATTCCGCTTGCAAAGTTGGGATATGCGATCAGATGGAACCCAAGCTCAAAGTCGCCTGTCTGGGGGGCTGCGGCAGGTCGGTCGCGCTGTGTGACTCCCACAACCACGATGAAGACGGCAACATAGATGGATGCGAAGCCGGCGTACGTGAGCCACCCAATCCCCTCGAGCTTGCGGATAGAGGCTGCAAGCGCAATGACGACGGCTGCTAGGAAAGCCCACCATACGGTACACGTTGCATGATGCGACAGAGCGTTCAATCCGGTTGCAACACCAACTACGCCGGCGCCAGCGCAGAGGATGTAAGTGGCAACAAACAGAAACCCAGTCACCTCCCTGACGATGGGACCACCGACCAACTCGGCCATATCAGCGATGCTGTGACAGCCTCGGTGCCTCTCCCGGAAGTCACCCTGAACGACACCGATATAAGTGTTGAAGGCACCCCAGGCCACGACGCTGAGGGAGCCGCCAATGGCACCGAGCGAGTACATGGCTGACGGGATGGACAAGACACCCACGGCGAAGATGATCTTGAGGAAGATGGAGGTTGCCTTGACCCATCCGACGGTCCGAAAGTCAACGCCGTCTGAGTTCTTCTTGAACACTTCGTGATCGTCGACGAAGCCATGATGTATAGAGGCATCGGTAGGTTCAAGGAGACATGAGCCCTTCTCTGCCATGGGTCCTTCGTCCTTGGGGGAAGGTGAGATGTTTGCTGTAGCCATCATGGATAAGTAAAGATGAGATTGGGCGATATTGCAGGATTCTCATAAGTTATGGAAGAGAATGGCTAATACAAATACCCATACTCTCCGCGGCTTTGATAGTGCTACCAAGGCCGGTAGTCCGGGGAAAGCGGGGGCAAACTCCAGTTTCCCCAGCTTGTCCTTGGCAATATCGTCGAGTTTAGCGCCATCGTAGGGAAGAACGGGGATGGAGATGGTCGAGCTTGTTGCTGGCGCCGGGCGATAAGATGCGCGGTGAAGCTTTTCGGGCGACGACGGGGAACTTGTTCGGGCGATGATGCTTGGCAGCTAACTGCCTTAAGACTTGGGTCGGATCAACGGTAGATCCATATGTAAACTCCTGTGACTTGGTAATCGACTGCAGCAATTGTTTCTCAAAGTGAAAAGAAGCACTTGAAAATCTCAGAATTATTCATCTAGGATGTCCTCGCAGCAGCTTTTTCCGGGAGTGGCACTGGTCACGGGTGCTGCCTCAGGTTAGAAAATGGTTCACCCTCCCATGCGAAGCGGCAACTAACTGCTGGAAATAGGCATTGGACGTGGGATAGCATGCGCCTTTGCAAGAGAGAACTGTCGCCGGATTGTGATTGCTGACCTCGCTGAGGAGCCACTGCAAGAAACCAAGAGTCTAATCGCCACCATCTCCCCCGAAGCTGAGGTCTTGCCGTGCGCTATTGATGTATCCTCTCCAGAGGATGTCCAGCAATTACTGGACAAGACCACCGCATCCTTTGGGCGTGTTGACTACGCCGTCAATGCGGCTGGGGTCTTGGGTGCGAGTAAGCGATCGCATGAAATGAGTGTGCAGGAATTCGACCACGTCGTCAACGTCGATTACCGTGGGTGTTGGCTCTGCTCGAGAGAGGAACTCAAGCATATGGTCAAGCAAGATCCTTTACCTAGCCACGACGGACGGCAAGGAAATCGGGGGTAAAGTGTTCCGCTTCTTGTCAAAAAGCCATCTCGGCATGAATCTAACTTCTACATCCAGGGCAATCGTTAATATTGCGAGTCAGCTGGGAATAGTTGCACGTCCCACGGCGCGTATGGAGCATCCTAATACTATACTTGTCGAGCCCGAGGCTAACTTTCATTAGCTGCCTACTGTGCCTCCAAAGCCGCCGTTATCAACATGACCAAGTCTGATGCAATCGACGTGAGTACTGAGTAGTTGGTTCAATGGTTGGTCTTCCACGCGACAAGCTGACACTTTAAAGTACTCCAAAGACAATATTAGAAGTGAGTTATTGCAATGGTGAACCGAATTTTCTCTTGCTAATATGATTTCAAGTCAACTGTGTGTGTCCTGGCCTTGTAGGCACGGCAATGGTGATAGACAACCTCGATTACTTTCGTCCGGCTATTGGGATTTCTCCCATGAATAGGTACGGTAAGCTTTACTAAATGGCATGCCAGTGATACTAACCTGGAATTAGATACGGTACTGTGGAGGAAGTGGCAGATTGCGTGTTATTCTTGTGCAGTAGCAAGGCGACATTCGTGCAGGGCGCTGCGATGGTGGTTGATGGTGGTTACACTATCAATTAGGAGATCACCCTGAGAGATTCAATACATCAAGTTTCTAACTAAACTACTTTTCCCTCTGTCTTTGATTATCTGCGAGAGAGCAGGACTGGAGCTTAAATCTCTTATAATTGATACTTACGCTGGCATGTAGACTAAGCCTATGCGGTAACTCATAGTATCACCTTTCATTGCAACTCTCGAAACAGTACCTAGATAGATGATTAATACGCCAGGGGAGACTCAGGTTGATTAGAAATATGGGTATTCTATCGTTGAAGAGAATGGACAACAGGGGTGTAGGTGACGGGTCAAACCTAGCCCGACGAATGTGTAGCGACGGGCATGGCACCATACACACATGCTCCATTCCAAGGTACATGCCCCCAGATATCTCATCTTGCTAGTGGTATGATCTCAATGAACCCTAGAGTTTCATTTGGCCTCTACGGGTAAGAATCGAATGACATGGGCGACAACCGGGCAACTTCGGGCAACCTCGGGCATGTACCTGATGAATCAAGGATCACCCTGCCCATGGCAGAGACCGGGCACCATCAACTCTGGGGAAAGGTAGGTCATTGAGCCATTCTCCTCTATTTCGGGCTGTTGCGATGGCCTAGGCGTGGTATATCAATGAGGTCACTTGGAACTAACCCATAGTCTCGCTCATCCGTGAACTCAAGCACCATCTCCCAACCCTACCTCAACATGCTTTCTTCCCAAACCGCCGTCAACATTACTAAACCCCAAGTCTGGGCCAAGTTGCAACATGCTGCACAATGGGGGAGGCTGGTGGAGGGCGAGCACATCGGCCTCAGTCGTCAGTCTTTGACAGACGACGATCGAATGGTCAGGGATTGGTTCGTCGCCGAAGCCGAGGCCTTGGGATGCGAGATCAGAGTCGACGAGATGGGCAACATATTTGCCATCCTAGCCGGTGAGAACAACAATATGGCCCCTATTGGCATGGGCAGCCATCTGGACTCGCAGCCAGCCGGTGGACGATTTGACGGGAGTCTGGGTGTGGTCGCTGCCCTGCAGGTGCTGCGAACCGTTAGGAGTTCCGGTATTAAGACTTATGCGCCACTGGCTGCTATAAACTGGACCAATGAGTATGTCAGCATGGTGTTGTTCCCTTTTTTCGCCCATAGTACTGATAATCTTTGTTCTAGAGAGGGCTCTCGCTTCCCCCAAATGTGTAGCGGCTCAGGCGTGTGGTCTGGAGCCGAAAGTCTCGCGGAAACCCATGCCTTGGCGGACCTGGCTGATCCCACAGCTACCATGTATACCGAGTTGAAGCGGATCAATTACCTTGGCAGTACGCCTTGCTCGAGAACCCATAATCCTTTGTCTGCACATTTCGAGCTACATATCGAGCAAGGGTCCCGGCTAGAAAAGGCACAACAGAAGGCTGCGGTGGTGACTGGAGTTCAGGGCATGCGCTGGTATGAGATTCGATGCAAGGGTGCAGAGGCTCATGCTGGTGCAATGCCAATGGCGGAGCGAGCTGATGCTCTGGTCGCCCTGGCCAAGTTCGCCGTCAAGGTTGAGGAACTGTCACGGCGCGAGAATGCCTTTGGGACGGTTGGTGTTTTGACCACTAGGACGAGTAGCCCTAATACAGTGCCTGGTAGTGCTTTTTGTACGCTCGACCTTCGACATGGAAGCGAAGAGGTGCTGGATTTGATCGAGACGTCGTTGCAGGCATATCTCGGACAGCTGGAGCAGGATCGCCCTGGCATTGCGATATCCATGAACCGAACATGGAAGAAGAAGAGCGTTAAATTTGACCCCATTGCTCGTCAATGCGTGCGCGCGGCAGCTGTGGGAGCAGTTGGCGAGGCCTTGGTGGATGACCTCGAGAGCTATGCCGCCCATGACAGTGCCGAAACTGCAGTGGTTACGCCTACCGCGATGATTTTTGTGCCGTCTAAAGATGGGATAAGTCACAATCCATCCGAGTTTACTTCTGAAGAAGACTGGTACGTGATATTTTACTAAACCGCATTCATAATCTTGCCTCAATGTTCCTTTTGCCCTGTTTCCAATGCTCGGGTTCGTGGCTAACGATGGGCTATAGTAATATCGGAGGGGAGATACTACTGAGGGCTGTACTTTTATATGATGAGTATTTGCGATCAGGCAGAGACAGCCATGGTAGAATCGGAAAAGAGTCTATGCTATGATAGTACCGCTTGGTTAAAGAAGCATTTGCGAGTGTTGAGCCTGTGCTGTATTAGAGAGCGAACTGAGAACTCTAGGTGCACGTGTATAAAATTGCACTGACCTTGGTCGAACTAGTTTCTCATCCTAGAGTTTTGGTTGAAGCAAACATCATACCTCGATGAAATGAACTGATTTATTATGTCCGTCCTCTTATTTGTCTCCCTTTCGGTCCAGCCCTTGCACGGCCCTGCCTGGTCAGTTGGGTAGAATGGCAGTCCTCAGAGTTCCCATAGACAGAATGCCTTCATGAGTCTTGGCTGATTGTGACTCCTTGACGACATCACGAATCTGTTTGAAGCGGTATAGGTAGCTTAAATATTCACACGGCACCACATCCAAGTTAATACCTGAGGTTACTGTAGTATGTTGACCCATGGCCGCTAGTTTGTTGACGTAAGCTAGACCCTGATGTAAAATCCGGGGAAACAACTGCCGGAACGTGCCACTGGTCCACTACTTTGGTCAGTGATAATCAACCCATCATTCCTCGCGAGACCATCATCCTATCGCCTGCTTGGAGAATCCAATCCGCACCGATTCGAGATCGTCCAGCTGACCTCGCATAGGGGATGCTGTTGTTTCTGCTGCCCCTGCATTTTCGGGCGTAGGAAAGGACTTGAACTCGAGATGGCTTCCCCGCCTTTGGACGCCAATCATGACCAGAATATCTCAGCAAACAACAATTGTCTTTACCGACCTTACCGCTCAAAGCGCCTCCGGCCATGCGACGTCTGTCGTCGACGAAAGACGGCCTGTCGCATCGAATCGCAACCACCCTGCACAAGCTGTCGTGACCTACGCGTCGAATGCCGCTTTGAGGGTCCGCCTATGAAGAGGAGAAGTCGTCCAAGCCCTGTGCAACCCCGTTCTCGAGCTTTTGAACATGGTCCCTCATTACCTCACGATTTGAGCCTGTCAGCCATGCCCCAGCCTAATGGCCATCAGGTCCCGCGACATGAGGCAGCAGATGTGATGGCATGGAATACTGATGACTCGATGGAATGCCAAACGCTGGCTCCCGATTTCCCAGATGCCGCGCCGAATATGACTTCTTGGTTGACTATGCTTGCTAGCCCTGCCGGCAATATGGCCACTGGCGACCGAATAGATCTGCCTTGGCCTGATTTCTCCATCAACGAAATGGCACCGGATCTCAATAACCTCACCGAGTCTCCTAGTCACGCAGCAACCCCGTCAACGATAGTCAAATCCCTGGATAGTATGGACGACTTCACAGCCCAATACCTGGGGCTGTCGGGAGAAACAGATCCGTATCTCATACGCCATTTCCACTTTGCTTCTGAAGGCGAGGCTCGCTTCTTCAAGGTTCACTTCCGCCAAGTGGCCAGTGAAGGTAATGGCATCACGATGGACGGCGTGCCGGCCCATTTCATGATCAGTTCAAACGAGCTCGGGGATGCTACAAAGTCGGAGACGAGCCTGTGGCCCGATTCATCCAAATTAGTGGGAACTGAACTTGAAAATATGATCACCCCAAGTGATGGTCGACGTCTTGTGGGCTTGTAAGGAACCTCCAAACCCTGACCCCCTCAACCATTGAGCGCAGCTAACGTGCCTCACCTAATGACAGGTTCCTACGTTTCATCTTCCCAAGCTTCCCCGTGATATCTCGCAGCCAGTTGGGCATAGGCCACGGGGATCGATATCCAGATGCTGACGCCCTCTGCAAGGTCCCTTGCCACCTTCTGGCCGCTATCTATGCCATCTCCGTCCAGTTCTGCCACCATGATCCAGTTCTCTGTGTGTCCAAAGTTTACACAAAACCCGCCGCGGATCGGCTCTGGAAGATTGCTCTGCATGAAATTATGAGCGAGATCCATACCCCCCGTCTCTCCGTCTTGCAAGCGATCCTCATCTACTTACAGAAGCCACAAACCGAGCAAACCAGCGCTGTGGCAGATAGTCCATTCCGCTGGTCGTTCATGGGGTTTGCGAATTCCCTTGCCTCTACACTGGGATTGCACCTTGAATGTCGACCGTGGTCAATCCCCGACTGGGAAAAACGGCTTCGAAGGAGACTTTGGTGGGCCGTTTATTCTGAGACGGTTTGGAGAAGTCTTCTCCTAGGATTCCCCAATCCCATCCATGAGGACCAGTGGGATGTCTCGGAGCTTGATGAAAAGGACTTTATTCTTGACGAACCATCTGTTGAAATGGAATTTACATCAATGTCAAGGGACCAGGATCCCTCGGATATTGACCTAACGCGACTGGATTTTATCTACCTAATGCGGCTCGCGCGCATTGCATCGGGCGTGTATTGGACATTCTAGCAAGTTTCTACCTTGATTTTGCATCTTTCTAGACCACCTGTATAGCTAACTGATATCAGTACGTTGAAGGCCAGCAAAGTACTTGCTAAGGATTTTGACTTATCTCTCAAAGTCGCTCGTCCCTTTCGAACGCAACTGACGGAATGGTACTCGGCCTTGCCGCAGCAATATCAAATCACGCAGGCTGCCCCTACGCCTATGAGTCGCGATAGACGCAGCCTGAGCACTGCTGCATATTTGCAACTCTCATATTTAACCCTCGAGCTTCTCATCTACAGAGCGCTTCTGCGCCCGACTGGCGATGTTGTCCCCAAAGAGGCTTCAGAGTCTACAAGTAGTCAACCAAACCTAGACACGGACGGTCAAGGCCTGCTCGAACACCAAATTGATCCAGCACTGGATGCAGTCCTAAGCGCTGCGGAGGATTGTGCTGGGTTTATCCTCAACTGCACTTCAAACCTGACCTCGAGGGACATGAACTCCTTTTGGTTCTCTTGTGAGTCTTTGTTTAGACCAGTGCTCGTCTTTGTGCATACTCGTACGTGGCTAACCAAGTCGAATTCATGTTCCAGGGACGAGAATATGCTTCTCTACCATGTCCAACTTTGCCGTGACGCTCCTCATCCAAGCACCCAGCCTGTCTAGGGCCCAAGAAGCAAAGAGAATTGTTGACGAGTGGAGAGATACACTTCGGGTACACAGTCAGACTTTTAGTCTAGTGAGACTAGGGTTACTCCGTCTGAATGCCATGCACTGGGTTGGATTGAGAGAGCTGTCCCGGGCGTCCTTATGGGCAGACCAGCTCATCAGCAACCAGAAGGGCGATCAAGAATGCTAGCTATGGATAGGGGTTCGGCTCATATTGTTGACTCTACTTTGGCCATATCATATTAAACCTTGGGGATGCACGAGATGAAGTCCAGGTATGGGGAAAACGTAACTATTTTTGCCCCTTCTGAGTATCATGGCCAACGTACCTCTAGGCTGGTGATTTGTAACTAGGCACCTTCACGCACCCCAAAGATACAGAATGAAAGAGGGGCCGGGTGTTGGATTGGTGAGATAGAATGGCCTAAAAGTTCCAATTACTAGACTAGAGCGCTAGTGGCGGCCCCGCTTGCCATGTTCGTCACGGGCGATGGGTTGCCCGAACAAGGCCTGTTGTCCCCCGAAAGCTGTATCGCCCGACGCCCGACCGTGAGCAGACACCATCGCTCCAAGACGGAGTAGTGGTTTAGTTCACGATGACTACTAATAGCCTTGGAGAGGGGATAGATAAGCTAGAGACGGTATCAGAGCGGTTGTCAAATCCTACCAATCTAGCTTCACCTCTACAACCCTAGAAGAGATAATAATCAGTCACCATGTCAATCATTGACGCCGCCTTCGACTGCATTGTGCTGAATGGCACCGTCGTGACGGCGGCAGATATTGGCTGCTACGATATCGCCATCAAGGATGGAAAGATTTCCTTGCTGGCGCCGGCCCTCTCGCTACGAAACACGGCAGCAAAGCGTGTCATCGATGCCGAGGGAGCCTTTGTCATGGTTTGTGAACAATCGCTGACCTCCAGAACAAGAGCAAGTTGGGCTAACATGGATGAACCAATATCCCGGCGGAGTAGACGCCCACGTCCATCTTGCAGAACCCGAGCTGTTTGGCAAAGGAAGGTCTGCTGATGACTTTGAGTCAGGTATGTTTACGTCTGATTCAGTGCCAGCCATAATCTAATGAACCCTACAGGATCTCGATCTGCCATTGCCGGCGGCACGACGACTATTATTGCCTTTGCACCCCAGGTAAAGACAGATGCCTCTATACTCAATGCCCTAGACGAAGCCCAGAAGAAAGCAGCAAGCACGACATACTGCGACTACTCTCTCCACCTCATCGTGGCCAACCCCTGCCCCCAAGCCCTCCAAGAGTTTCCAACCCTCCGTGAGCGCGGAGTCTCATCCGTCAAGATCTACATGACATACGAAGCCCTCCAGCTCCGCGACAACCAGATTCTCGACGTCCTCCTAAAAGCACGCACGCATGGCATCACCACCATGATTCATGCCGAGAACGGCGACATGCTCAACTGGATGACGGACCAGCTCGAGCAGCGTCTTTTGCTGGCCCCCAAGTACCACGTTACCTCTCGCCCGCCGTTGCTCGAGACTGAGGCCACCAACCGGGCCATTGTCCTGGGACAGCTCATCGGAGCACCGATCCTCATTGTTCACGTCTCGTCCCCCGTGGCAGCAGAGACCATCCGCAGGGCCCAGGACAATGGCTTGCCCGTCTACGCCGAGACTTGCCCGCAGTACCTGTTTCTCACGAGAGAAGCCCTAGACCGGCCCGGATTTGAGGGCGCCAAATGCGTTTGCGCACCGCCTCCGCGCGAAGGCACCGAGGACCTGGAGGGGATATGGCGTGGGCTGCAGAATGGAACATTCACTATTCTCTCGTCAGATCATTGTGCCTTTCTATATGATAACGACAAGATTGGCAAGAAGTCTGCCATCAGCGATGATGCGCCTCTGGGCAGGTTTCGATATATACCCAACGGATGTCCTGGACTCGAGACGCGTCTGCCTCTGGTCCTCAGCGCCAACCGCTTGACGCCGCAGCGCTTCGTTGAGCTGACGAGCACGAACCCGGCTAAGCTCTATGGGCTCTACCCCAAGAAGGGTGCTTTGATTCCTGGAGTGTCGGATGGAGATTTGGTTATTTGGTATCCGTCGATGGAGCCGTTCAAGATTGCGAATACATCTTTGCACCATGACGTGGATTATACTCCATACGAGGGCAAGACCGTTTCGCAGTGGCCGCGGTATACAATCATTAGAGGCGAGGTTGTCTGGGATCGGGACAACGGTGGGATTGTTGGTGATAAGGGCTATGGTCAGTTTGTTCACCGTGAACGTAGTCATTGGTGCGAAGAACAACCTGCTTGGGATATTGAGAAGTTTTAGCATAGCGACCTCCGAGTAGATGAATCAAGTACCATAAGGCAATGCACATAGCTGTGTCTGATTCAGCTTCACAAGGACGAATGCCCAGTTGAAGAGAGTTCATAGCGTAGCCAGCCAATGTTTGCCATTCAACAATAGCATCACAATCTCACCAAGTGAAGAATCGAGTCATAATCAATGTCCTAAATGCTGGAATAAGAGACAATAGCTGCGGCGGGAATCGGGGTTGCCCCCTCTACCGGTACCCGAAGACCTCATGCACTGGGGCAGACCACCTGAGCCGCATCCTCCACCACCCGTCAAACCTACACTTGCACGTCTGCCGGCTGGCGAGCACTTGGTTGACACCGGCAGAGTTGGAAAATCACCTGTCAGGGCTGCTGCTACATCACTCGCAAATTATTTCTCGTCCAATATTTATTTCCCTCCTCCCAACTCCCCCCTTCCTTCATTCAACCTTTCCCACCAACCTATTCGATCCCTTTGCATCGCGACAACACAACCCAACTCAGCTCACTCTATCATCGAGGCGTTCTAGACTCTAATCAACGACTCATCTTGGTCTTGTCTAAAGATCAGCTATTTTCGTCAGAGTCTTTCAACAACTCTATGAACAACCTTGAGTGTTCGCGCTGCTGCCTACCCTTGTTTTCTTTCCCCCTTCTATCGCGACTCGCGTCTGTCTCTCTCTTCTACCCAGCATCCTCACTGCTCTCGTACAGAGAAGGCATCTTCAACCACGTTGGCGTACTAACTTCTATGCATTTCTAACTCCAAATCCAGTCTTCTAGGCTCTTTGGTTTCTTGGGAGATCCCCCTTTAGGCTACCGCGGGCGACGTTGACATTCACTACCCAAAGGCGTTTTACTTGGCGATACCGAAAGCCTCAGTAACTAAAACCTCACGATGAACAGCCGTCGTGGATCCCGCCGCGCTAGTTCCTCAGGTGGGACAAAGGGCAACGCAATGCCACCTAATCCCGAGGACGAGAGCCCGCATGCGGAGAGTGTCGAGGACTTGGATCTGCCCATGCAGATCGACGAGCCTTCTCCCCAGCAAGATCACCGAAAGGAAGCCATGTGTATTCGAACCACCTTCTTCGTTAATGTGGACTGGCGCATGGGCGCGACGCTCGCCACGGCAACCAACATTGTTGGCCAGATGTACGTTGAATGTTTGGAGCCGGCTGAGAGGCTCCATCCTCACCCAGTTATCCTCATCCACGGAGATTTCCATACTGGCCAGGTACGTAATATTACCCAGAGTCGCTATGACTCAGCTCCTAACTCCTAGCAGGTTTAGACAACCAAGCCAGATGGTCAACCTGGATGGGCTTCATTCTTTCTTCAACAGGGCTTCCAGGTGTACATCGTTGATCTACCTCCCTGCGGAAGATCCAACTTTCTGACCAGTTCTCACTATGTCCACCGTGATATAGGCCCCAAGTCGCACTCCATCACCGCGGCGTTTGTGGAGGCAGAACTTACGGCTCCAGGAAAGCAATCTGCCCAGAACCGGTATCTCAAGCATGAAAGAGCCCTTATGCATGACAAGTGGCCAGGAGTAAGTCAAAAAAATCTCGTGTGATAAGCTACAGATATTAACTATTGATAGACTGGACAACGAGGTGATCCCATCTTTGCCAAGTACTGTGCCTCACTCAGCACACTCCATCTAAACAAAGTCGAGCGCCAGTCTCTCGCGCAGAACGCTCTTCAAGCTCTTCTCCATCACGTTGGGAAGTCGGTTCTCATCGGCGAGGGTACCGGAGGCAACATGGCTTGGCTAGCCACCGACGTTCAGCCCGACTTGGTAGCTGGAGTCATTGCTATCGAACCGGCTGGACCTCCTTTTGGCACGGCAAACCCAAAGACCGATAACCCTCACCGTGTCTACACCCAATTCATCCAGCGAGATGAATCCAGTAGAATCTACGGACTCGCCGATATTCCGCTCACATATGATCCGCCCACCCACCCCCACGAAGGCTTTGACC
>JABFFE010001154.1:0-18296 GCA_013623625.1 Fusarium setosum
GCATCAGGAACGTCCCGGGCGAGCGGGACGCTGTGACCTTGACGACGACAAAGCACCAGGAAATCTTTACTTTTCTCCGTCCGAGTTGGGACGCATACGACGCCCGGGGCAAGCAGCTCGCTCATCCAGAGCTCGCGCCGGACCTGGACCCAAGCCTCAACGACCGGTGGCCAACCTACCCCGTCTACCGCCCCGAGGGTCCAGGAACCGTCGCCCGCCTGCCGCACGTCCGGCCCAGCGTCCTCTACGTCTTCGGAGGCAAGAGCAATCTCTCTCCGCCGGAGCTCCAGGATGAAAAGATGACTCTCACAGGCTCCGGGGTCGGTGGCAGTGGCGGCCAGGCAAAGGGCCGTGTGAGGAAGGTTGTGGGTGACAAGTACGGGCACTTGATTCCTATGGAGGATCCGCGCTTCTGCGCAGGCGCAGCGGCCGAGTGGATCGAGGCCGAGGTTGAGAGGTGGTGGGTGGAAGAGCGCAAGTATGAGGAGTGGACGCGCAAGTCCAAGGAAGAAAAGACGACACTCTCGGAAGAGTTCAAGAGGTATGTGGGAAAGCCGGAAGGTCGTGGAGGTGGGGAGAAACCAAAGGCAAAGATATAAGACATACAAAGACACCTTCGGAGTTGGCATTATAGAAGTCTAGACGACGAGCACAAGTCACACGGCGAAGAGTAATGATACACACATGTTATTTTTTCCTTTTGTCTAACGAAGGCTGCCTATATAACAAGTTGAGAGGCTTCTTTTCGCTCCACGCCTATACCACAGGGCAATGGCAACAGAAATTCCAAGTACCAAAACGCCGAATGAAAAAGATAAAAAGACCCCGCTGTTTGGTTCCATGATGAACATAAAGAGATGTAAGAACATCCCTGCAGAAACAGCTTCATAAGCAACCATCGTTTCTCAGAATCGCGCATCCATGTGCTTCAGATGTAGTACATGGAATCTTTCAACGCGTCATGAATCTGCCTGCTGCCGCCAGCACCTGATCCCTGCCCGGTCGTGGTGACGCTCTCCACGTCACTGACATCGAACAACTCAGGCCGGTGTGCTCTCGCGCGGGTGCAGACAATGTCCGCATAGTACGCCGGAGGGCAGATGCTGACGGCCTTGGTGGCCCGGCCGTACAAGTAGCAGAGCTCGTGAGTAAACTTCTCGAGCTCGTTGGCCGCCTCGCCTTTGTGCTTGTCGCGGAAGATCTCGTCGAGCAGCACTGTGTAGTGAGCCGGACGAGCGGTGCCCTTGATGCTCGCGTGTGCGGTGAGGAAGAAGTCCCAGTAACGAGCTTGAGTGACGCCGCGGTCAACGACGGTGCCGCTTTGAATGTTGCGGTTGGGTGGGAGGTTGTCCTCCGTTGTGGGATAAAACCGTGTCTGATGGCGCTTGACGGAGACCACAATGGTGAGCTTCGGCTGCCGGTTCTTTGGGTACTTGTTATGGCAGGCGATTCGAATGCGAGGCAGCTCCTTCTGGAGAACCTGGGCAAACTGGCCCTCGGATACGCCGTCACGGAAAATGACAATGTTGTCTGGCAGCTGATTCTTGTTGTGCTTTTGCCAAAGCTCGAGGCGTGACTTGAATGCCTCCGTCAGTGTCTCATCCAGCATTTCCTGCTTGGAGCTCTGCTCCCAAGAAACAGCTGGCCATTGTCCCATGTCGCGGTCGACTGTAGCCACCAGTCCAACCAGACTAGGCACTGCGTCACTCTTGTCAGTAGGCATGTTGGTCGGATGCGTAACATCGTAGCCAACTACCATGGTCTTGCCCTCCTTGATGATGCCAAACTCGTGGCGCAGCTTGTGGTTGACACCACCAGCCTTGAGGTTCCACTTCAGGGCAACATTGGCAAAGTATCCCGGGTTGGCACCTCGGAACTTGTCGCCCTGGACACAGCTCGTGTGGATTCCATACGTGCAGTCGGCCAGAGTCTTGATCTTGGTATAGATCTCTGAGTCCATGGAGCCAAGAATGACGAGCAGAAACTCAATCTTTTCCCCCTGAGCCCATCCGAAAAAGTCCTCAATTCTTCCCTCTTGCCAGTCTCTGAAAGAAATAATTGGGTGGCGGGGCATCACCATCTGGTCGTTGATACGGATGTTCATGCCGATCATAAACTGGGCAAATTTCTCCACCACCGCGCGTGCGACAGGCCCATCCCTATCATTCGGGACAACGTTGACACAGGACCAGCGTTTAATAGTACCAGGCCTGAAGACCTTGACGTTCCTCATGTTCCAGGACGCTCCAACTGGTCGGACCTCAGTCGGATTTTTCCGGGCGTCGAGGTACGAAACGGCAGGCGCAGGGAGCACGCGTCCTTGAACTGTCAACATAGTCTTGTCCACGGAGATGCCAAATCGATGCTAGCACAGTCAGCTCATCTCCTTCCAGATACAATAACAAGTGCACATACTAGCAGGTCGCCATCGAGACCCAGAGTCTCACGTGCATCCCTCGTGATAGACAAGGCGTTGGCATAGGGGCTGCGGCAGGCAAAGTTGACCATCTCGGTCGATTCTCTGCTAGTCAACTTGGCCTTGACAGACTGCCCGGGCTGGATCTCAACATGCTCGGCCGGTACGAAAGTCGGCTTGGCGGCGGTTCCCAGATTGAGAAGAGGATAGTCCCGGACTTCTTCATGGTACTCTAAGTAGCGGGTTAGCTTTGTCTTTGTCAAATTGGAGCAATGGCATACTTAGCTTGTAGTAGTCGAAAACCGTGATGTAACGACCACTACCATTGGCCTCCATGTAGAAGCTCACATTCCGGGGTCCGACAAAGTCCCAGCCATTGTCGAATTTGGGAGGGTTTGGGCCCGACCATGATCGCCTGATCTCAGATGCCTTTGCCAAACCATGGATGCCCTTGGGCCTCACGACTTCCTGGCCATTAGAGAGCCTCATTTTGACCCAGACACGAGTCTTGGGGAGGAACTTGTCGAGGAGTTTCAACTTCCTCGTGCCCCTTGGGTCCCGTGCCGCCTGCACGTCCAAGTTTTGGAATATCTCGTCGCATTTTCCGGCGATCTTGAAAACCCCATGGGTGACATTGGCATTAAGCAGCACTCGGCCAGTGCCAAGGCGCACAGACTGGAAGAACCCGCGCGCAGCAATCAAGGGTCGGCCCATCTGGGTCAGGTTGGTGCTGACGCCGCCATCCTTGAACGGAAAGAAGCGAGAGCTTCCAACGGCACTGACTTCGTTGATCTTGGATCTGGGTCCATGTCCAAAGATGACGTTCAGGGCATCAACAACTTCCGGGAACTTTGGAAAAGCGAGTGCCTTGGCCGGGTCGTCGCTGTCATCAGAAGCGCCGGACGTATTGCCAGACATGCCGGCGGTTGACTCGAGGTACTTGAGCATTTCATCCACGCGGGCCTCGAAGGGACCGTGGAACTCGACGTCAAAGACGTCAATCTTGTCGGGGTCTGCCTCTGAGGCCATGTTCAGGCGCAAAGTGTTGTCGTCCTCAAGCTTGAGCTTGCGCAGAGAAATCAGTTGGGATTTGTATTCCGTGGCGAGAAACAGGGACTTGTCGTTTTTGGAGAGCTCGCTCAGAGCCTCACGAATGACGAAGTAGAGCTTCCGACCCTTGACTTCTCTGGGTTCAGGCTTCTTCGGCCCCTTAGGCCCCTTGCCTTTGCCCTTGCCCTTCCCCTTAGGATGAGCCACGGCCTCTTCGGGGGCGCCCTCCTTCTCAGGAACGATCTGCTTCACCGTCATGGTGTATTTGTAGATGACGGGAATTTTGGTGATTTCGGTGCGGATGCGATAGTAGTTGGCCCAAAGGATGACTGGAATGCCTCTTGTTCCGAAAGCAGGACGGGCAGGGAACTTGTCCTCAGGCTGAGGCTGCTTCTCGCCCACCGCAAGCTTGCCCATTTGAGATACAAGCTGTTGGACGGAAGCGGCCTGCTGTCTCACCACCTCGTTCTCAAGGTCCATGATCTTGGGGTCAGGCTGGGGAACAGTTCCATCGATTCTAGACATGTTAGCACCGCCAAACAACGAAGCCACCGAAGATCAGAGAAGACATACGTGAAGACTGGCGGGCCCATGTCGAAACCTCCACGGCCTCGGCCTCGACCACCTCGTGGTCCTCCTCTTCCACGATCAAAACCTCCGCGACCACGGCCTCCATCGCCGAAACCAAGGGCTTCAAAGCCGCCGCGTCCTCTGCCTCGGCCTCCACCGTCACCTCGGCCACGTCCGCCGCCTCTGAACTCCGAGGGTCCACCTCCGCCGCGTCCGCCACCTCGGCCTCCGTCTTGGTAAGGCCCACCGCGACCGCCGCGCCCTCCACGGCCCCCACGGCCGCCTCGATCGCCTCTATCCGCCATGGTGGACAAGAGGGCTTGTTTTTAGTGTTGCTGGTGTGAAAGATTGTCGGTGGCAATCAAGTTGAATAAAATATGTAGATAAGAGAGAGAGTCTCGCCACTGATCTGCAGAGATATGAGAGTGGAAGTAATAAAGCTTTTGTGTGGCGGAGGAGAAGAGGGGGGAGAGGGAGGGAGGAAGGAGGTTTTATGGTTTGCCCAAGAGGCCGCGAGGCGGAGAGGTGCGCTTGCTTAGTGCTTGCCAGTGATTGTGAATGACAGCACTGTCAAGCCCAACCGCGCATCAGGTGCTTTGCGGTGGCAACTCCCCCGTGAGTGAGTGAGTGATTAATTGGTCGTTAAAGCGAACAAAGAATCATTCAATGCTTGTCATGGAAGGCCGGGGCCAGAGATGTCGGCTCTTGAGAAATTCCCCTGGTTAGGCACGCTACCTGGTCGATCTAGGGGCGGGAGGGCTATCGCGGCCGCTAGGGAGCTTAGCGACTTAGTGGAGCAGCCTAGCCAAACGGACGGCAGATTCTTGGAACCTTGTGCATGCAAGGGAAACAACCGGCAATCGTTGAAATGTGCCGTTTCTCTCGACGGTTTATGAGCAACGATCAAAAATGCCTTGCAACGGACCATTGTTTCATCAAGCGCGCCTTGGCTGCGTAAAGCTCAGAACGGTCGGCCTCCCGCAGTGTGGCCACTCTGACGACGATTGCCATCATAGATCAAGAGGGCAGGTTACCCTAGACGATCACCCACGCCACGAATAGAGTCTGTTTTGGTTGATGTCCGACAGCTCCTCCAAGAATAGATGCGTGCACCATTGACTTTGGGCTCATTAATTAGGTTCGTCTTCTCTTGTCGCCATGTTTGCCTTTTCCATGCACGTCCGCGAGCTGATCTGCCTCACCCCGCTCCATTGCACCTGCCTAGCACTGGTCGCTGTCCTGGTAATGGATAGCCAGCCACAAAGAAAAGCAATTATTAGGCACCATCGCTTCAACGAACAAAGCCACGGGTTCACGGGTTCAACGGAACGCCAACCGCTTCCCGCACACGCAAAGGACCCCTGCTCTGGTCTGCTCTGGTCCTCAATCCGGGACCGATCGCGGAATGCGTCTGGGTTGTTCCATCGCTGGCTCGGTGGTGGAAACATGAGCTTGCTCTCGAAACAACGTGCCGCTACTACTTAGCTAAGGCTGATGTGAGACCCAATTCTTGCGTGCTTTACTCCTACTAGATGCAACAGCTATTGTAGGACAGAGTCTTGCCCCTGACTGTTACGCCCGCGCATCGCTCGCGGCTATATCTTGCCATCCATCTTGAACCTGTCCATTCAATTCCATGTGATGGACCCCGACCCTGCGGGTTTGGACAACCAAACATACGACACATGGCAAGCGTTTGAGAATCTACAGGCTTTCTACATGTAGCCTCGCACAAGGGGTCCTTTCTCATTCTGGGACCCACCGATCTATGTTTGCTCAGTCTCCTCCTTGTGTCGACGCATCCGTATCGGATACAAAGACTCAATCAACCCACACTTGGATCTCCTGGTTGTGTCCGCTGAGATATATGCCTGCGAACCTGGCGACACAAGGCATACGACCACAAAATGACTCTTGCTTTCCTGGTCCTCCTACTTCAGAGAATGTTGCTAGCAATCCCGCCAGTTCAGAGCAGGGTGTCGGTGGATTCTTGATGTTGTAACCCTTATCACAACTTGAGCAATGGTCGGCTTCTTGCATGCATCAAACAAAATGGTGCTGAGGCTACCTTTATGACATCCATGTAAGATAGCTAACAACTTCAAGAACCACGAGCCGCCGCAAACATGAACTCCTTGTTCTTTGCTGATCACATATTCCGCCGTCGCTATCAACAACTCCAACCTTTACCACAGTATCATCCCACTTATTCCCATTGCAATCAAGGAACCAGTTGTCTCGATGCATGTATACTACACCGCAAGCCAACTTCCGTTGATGAAATCGGGTATCACACTCACAAACCGGCTCCCTCAACCCGTAAACACACGTCAACAGGACAATCAACTACCAGGGAGCTACAATCGACCCTGTGTCAAACCCCTGCAAAGTCGACCATGTGTACTGGTCAGCGAGGCTTCTACATCTGCCCTTGCAGGAACTCATCCTGCCCCAAGAGAGGAGTCGTCCCTCACAGAAACATCATCTACGGACATGTCGCCAAAATCGAGATAGACACGATTGCATGGGACATTTGCGAGTGGTGGATCGCCAATGGGCCTCCGGAACAAGTCCTCAACCGATACCTAAAGCCAAGCTGCGTCTACTTTGCGTGGCATACTCTGATGATTAACATACCAATCTGCGACGAGTGTGGAGTTACCTGCGCGGAGAGCAATAGAAGTGGAGGGAGCAATGGCAAGAGGGGTTGAACATTTGGTGTTGCGGAATAAGAGTAAGAGGCAAGAAACGATGGATCGCGTTCGAAGGCTCTACCATGAGGTGCCAAAGTCCTTTTTATTCTGAGAGATACATCGCTTCTGTTCCATGGAACATTATGTCTGTTCAAACTATTAATCGACTATAAAACCTCAGATGGTTGGCACATTTCCCTGCTTGCCATCAACACAGGCAAACTCATCGGCTTTCCACTGCTACACTCGTTTTGAGATATTACCCTTTGAGACATTACCTAACCCAAACTGCACCCTCATAAATAACAGACACCGGCAAAAAAATCGACGACATGTGCCAAGTTTATATTACCCGCTACGTCTGCCCCTGCCGTTATCAGTGTTGCCCACTCAAAGGGCCCTTGGAAGGGGGCCGGATTGGTCATGTAGCCCAGGAAACGACCGAGATACAAGCTTGCGAAGATTACAAGGCCAAGAATCTTCCTCGCAAAGTCATTTCCTCCTGCGCTGTCAAGGTGTACCAGTACGTTGATGACAAGGATTTATGCGACGTTTGTGCAGCCAAACCTTGCCCTCAGACTGGACCTATGGCGGTGGGCTAGCAGTAGGGCTGAGAAACACTTGTGTTGCACATGAGTATCTTGGAAGTAGAGAAGGAGATCTGCTCATGTTCTGAGCTCTATTCGGTCTTCGGAAGGGTCAAGTATGAGTTAGGTCTATGAATAGATAGATTGCTCAATAGGAAGTTGTGTGACTGATCTTTAGTTCCCGCTTGTGAGCGATGTAATGTTATGTCTGATGATCCTAATCGGTAAACCAGTAGTGTAACAGGGTATTTGTGTTTGGAATGACTCATAGTTGCCGAAGCGGATGGTGTTCAGGAACAAGATCGCTACGATCCCCATCGATGTATACCTCAAGCCATTACCTTTTGAACCAGACCACGCAAATTTGTCGAGTTCCATCTGCATTGCAAATATAGTCCGGACAACTGATCGGGTCATCTGGCAGATTTTCACCGAGCCAGCGCAAACTACTGAACACTCATCTACTGTTCTGTCTGTTATAACTGAGGTCATGCGCGTCGTTAGTAAATGTCAGTGCTTGTGGTACCTTGATACTGAGTGTTTGTCAAAGCAATTACATTCCCCAGCTGGAAGTATGGCAAGAATCCGCATTCGTTAAGCCTGCAAAGACCAGCGCTGTGGATAGCGCTGGCTAGAGCCTTTTCGATTGACCAGAGGTTCCTCCATCCTGGTGTGATAAACTAGACTGGCCGTCTCTAGGTTATTTAGGATCCCGAAGATTGTGGAAACTACACTTATGTAAAATAAAGTCTTTGTAACCTAGGCAAGTGATCAAGAATAGCCGCCTGCGTTGCATTTGCACCATACCCCCATCGACTACTACAACGCCATCCGCTTCGTCAATAACTAGCCCAAACCTCATAACACCAACCTCATCAAGATTTCCTAGGCCGTATCCGTTACGTATCCCTATCGTCATGACTTGACATGCCCTGCAGTCGCAACTTGGAGGATCTCATCCTCCAGCCCTGAAACGTGGTGTACCTCAATCCCAGCATCTTGAAGCGTTTTGCTGCCCGTGTTCTCCCCAACAAAAGTCTCAGGCTCCTGAACGCCCACATACACCTTGGTGATCCAGGACTTTTGGCGCAGCACCCTCTGAACGCAGGGGAGTTTGCCACTTAGACGCTTGAAGCACGGCTCAACCGTGGTGTACAGAGCGTGCGGGGCTTTGAATACGTCTGAAAGCTCCTCCTCCGTTGTGCCATGCTGTTCCGCCAGCTTTAGCAGACAGCATTCTTCAGCGTGGGTATTTCCGGGCAGCTCCAAGGTGTACCCCTCAGCGATGACGGTGTTGTCGTCGAGCCGCACAATGAGAGCTCCCACACGGAAGTTAGTTGGTTTTGGAGGAGAGTTGTTGGCCAAGCCAAGGGCGCGCTGCATCGCAGCCTTGTGATTTCCAGGCTCTATCGAAGCCATATCTGAGGTATTGGATCTTTGAGTTGAATAATTGTAACGCTCTAATACGGTTGCTAACGAGTTATTGTGAGAGCTCGTTTCGTCTGCGGTCGGCAGTTGTAAGCTCCGATCACCGAAAGCACTTTAACATCGGCCCCACAATTTTCCTTCGGAACGCGCTGCGACGCGTCTCTCCGACAAGCACGGGGACCTCCTACTCAGCTGTGCCATCTCATCCCCAGAACAACATCGACATCACCAAAAATGTCAGATTTCGAGGACGTGCTAGACAGCGAGCCCCCTACCATCGACCCGTACGAGGTCCTTGGTCTGGAACGGTCAGCAACATCCGATCAGATCAAGAGCGCATACCGAAAGGCCGCCCTTAAAAACCATCCAGGTTGGTCCAGCTTCCAGTCACTCCCCATGAGGCCAGAAACTGACAGCTTTCATAAGACAAGGTTCCTCAAGATCAAAAAGAGGAGGCACACGAGAAGTTCCAGTCCATCGCCTTCGCCTACGCCGTTCTCTCCGACCCCGCCCGTCGAAAACGTTACGATACGACTGGCTCGACGGCCGAATCGATTGTGGACTCGGAGGGCTTCAACTGGAGCGACTACTACCGAGAACAGTACAAAGAATCCGTCTCTGGCGATGCGATCGAAAAGTTTGCCAAGAAGTACAAGGGGTCCGATGAAGAGAAGGATGACGTGCTTATTGCCTACGAGCAATGCGAGGGCGACATGGACGAGCTATATGAGAGAGTCATTCTGAGCGACGTGCTGGAAGACGATGACCGGTTCCGCAAGATAATCGACGACGCGATTGAGAGCGAGGACGTGCCAAGCTTCCCCGCCTACACTCGAGAGACCAAGAAGAAGCGCGCGACACGAGTGAAGAAGGCCCGCGCAGAAGCCGCAGAGGCCGAGGACTACGCCAAAGAACTTGGTGTGCACGACAAGTTGTTCGGCGACAAGAAGGGGAAAAAGAAGAAGGGCAAGGGGAGCTCCGAGGATGACCTGGCTGCCTTGATCCAGAAGCGGCAACAGGATCGATCCGAGAGCTTTTTGGATCATCTCGCTGAGAAGTATGGGGCTAAGGAGAGCAAGGGCAAGAAGGGCAAGAAGAGGGCCGTCGAAGAAGAGCCGTCAGAGGAGGCTTTCCAAGCTGCGGCTTCCAGATTGAAGAGCTCCAAGAGGTCGAAGCGGTGAGCGCAAGATTGTGGTAGAATCGGAGTCTGGGTATATGACGAGGTCGGGAGCTTGGAGTATGGATCTGATTTTGGCCGGATTTTGAAGCATTAGTTCTAGTATCACGATAAGCAATTCATAAGATTCTCCCTACACTAGTGGTATTGCGACCTGGTTCTAGACTCAAGCATAGGTAGCTCTAACATTTGGCTCTGCTGAGTGACGTCGGACAGAACGGGAGGCCAAGGATCCGAATCCAACAGAGATTTCCTGATAACAAACTTATTCCTGCATCCCGGAAGGAGCAATGAGTAAAAGGCAATAAATCAATTGAGTGATGAACCTTTCTAAGAGTATTTCAGTTGGCATTGACAAAAATTCATGACATCCATTCCCAATGGTTGCTGCTGTGCCGGTTCATTTCTTTCTTTTTTAAGCCTCCAGGTGGGCTTTCGGTCGTGGTGGGGTTGTCGAGCACACTTCTGCCTGTAACATCTCACTTCACCCTTACACAACTTGTTGTGATACGCTCTCATCCGCGCACACAGCTCGACCTCATCGCATCTCTGAATCGAGGATGCGCGAGTATGATCAGGTCGTCGAGCAAGAGAATACCGCGATCATGATGCCATGAGCGACCCTGCCAAGCCCCCAATCTACCCTCGATACTGCTTCCATCTTGCGCCGACCGTGAACACCTGGTGCCTCTTTCGTGCGGCCGATGTCCACGGCCTCGACCAGCACCAGGGATTTGAAGGTGAGCTGCTTTATTCGAATGTTTACTAGACTTGGATTACTAATTCGATTCGAGGTGAGAATTTCTACTTTTACAGGAATCTGCCGATAAAATGGGTGCGCATCGTCGGGGTGGTTGTCGCGATCGATGAGTTCTCAGGCCGACGCGTCTACACTGTAGACGACAGTAGCGGCGCATGTATTGAATGCACTGTCGTGATATCGGCCCCTGCTGAAGGGGAAGCTGGCGCCGCGATGGCGGCAGAGGCAGCCCCGAAGAAAGTGGATGCAAACCCACTCTCAGCTCCAGCGCCCTTCGCAAATATCGATGTTGGAAGCGTGGTCGATGTCAAGGGGGGCATATCCACCTTCAGAGACGAGAAGCAACTCAATATCGAGAAGATGGTCGCTCTACGGAGCACGGCACAGGAGGTTGTGCTATGGGAAAAGAGGATCAAGTTCCAGTCCGAGGTGCTCGAGAAACCTTGGGTTCTGCGGAATAGAGACATTCGCAAGTGCCGCAAGGAGGCTGAACGAAGTGAGGAGGAAGCGGAGAGGAAGCGAAAACGGATCAAGACGATGATCGAGCCTCGGGTCACCATGCAGCTGACGAAGAAAGTGGATCAAGAGCAAGTCAGCGGCAAGCAGCAGCGAAGCAAGGAAACACGGCTCGATCTACGGCAAATTCTTGAGCACGGCGGAAGAGGCAAATATGATGCGCTGGGGCTATGAGATCAACCAGAAGCCTTTAGATCGTGAACTAGGGCATTTTAGCGGACATTCTTGGGCAAATCTGGACTGGGAACGCGTAACAAGGAGGATCGTTAGCGACAATTAGCCTGTCTAAGCGCCTGTTCTGGAATGCGATTTTCACATTCAGCGTGATGGAATTGCGAGGCAGCCATGCGGAGGATTTCCATAACCTCGGGATATTGGCGGATTGTACACGGATGGCTTGAGGTCACTGGACCGGCTGCATCAAATTGTCTCAGCCAGCATCTAACAACTGCCTCTTTGGTCAATGTCACCTTGAGTCAAGTGTTGGAGAAGACCGAGACGGAGTGCACGAGGAGCATGTCTCGAGACGGACGACAGATGACTTGACGTTGATCAGGCGTCGTCATCAAGAAATCGATAGTGTGTCTGATCAAGACACTATCAAGTTTTTTCTCCCCCTTGGGACCTCACCAACAGCGAGCTGCGCATGCGAAACAATGGTCAACGGTCAGCAACTGCAGCAGAAGCCCCCGCGGGTTGACCGTTAAAGGATCAAAACTGATTCGGAGCGTCGTGCCGTCGGGGATTAAAGGCCTGTTGGAGGCGTCCAGTGATTTTCGCTGAAGCTCATTAACAGCGGGTTGTGAAATTGGGGGGCGTTGTTTCCCTACCCCTGGCCGTTGTTGGCGGGATGTGGCGAGCTTTGCTGGCGGTTTTGGGCTGAACAGCAGAGAATCGATAGTCCCTGGAGCTAAGGCCAAGCGCGGCGCGGCGCTTGCTGGGATGGGCGTCACTACTGCAGGCACACACGCAGCCACGGGGAGGGTTTGTTGGCATTCGCTTCTGGATTGGATGCCATCTGTGCCATCCCGTCCAAGGTGATGTAAGGTATCTGATGCCCACCATCACCAACACCATCTCCCACCCAGAGTTCGAGACATAGGACATGCGCCCGCGACACTTGATCAGGAATGCGCGGGTGGCCTTGATTGAGGCTCGTATTTTACCAAGACGTTCCTTCCGGCTTGTCGGCGAAACTTGCAGGCAAGAGACAATGCCCCTCCAACAAATGGGCACGCGAGACCCATGAATGCAACCCGAGACATCCAGCCTTTTCCTGTGCCTCATGCACGACGACGTTCCTCGAATTCCAGCCAATCTGCAGTCTCCGCCATCCTAGAAATCCAATTTCTCACTTCAGTGCTATCCTGGTACGCCATCGCTTGGCCGTGCCTGAAGGGTCTCGAAGCCCCGTTGACGACCTTAAATCGCTAGTCCAGCATTGCTTTTGGTGGTCGATTCTAGCCTTGGTCTAGCCTCCAGGTGAGCCACGCGCATCCGACCTACCACGCCCCCAGACACCTTCATTTCGAGCCCGATCCAAGTGTCTAGCCTCATCGGTCCAGCGCGCCGTCAAACTAGTGGTTTGCGCGGGCGATGCTGTCCATGGATCTCAGTTCAGGAGCCAGGCTATCGGCCGACTATATTATATCGATAATGCATCCCCCTCCTTTACAGACAGCCGCCTGTGAGCAAGTGTTTTCTGGCCTTGTCTTGTCGAGGTTCCAGTCCTCTTCTTGCCATCATGAGATCTCACAGCGTCCTGCCGATATGGCTTCTCTGGCTAACCCAGGGGCAAGGCTTGATCATCCCCAACGTCGACGAGTCTGCCGCCGAATCCTTGGAAGGCTCCCACGAGGAGTTTAAGCGAAGTGTTGCGACCAGCGACTTTCAATATCTTACAACTTACGCCAAAGACGACATCATCCCCGCGACTGAAACCGTCTCTGTGAGCACCAGCACTGCACCCACCGGAGCAGCCCTGGTTCTGCCCTCTCTCTCAGACGTCGAGCCTCACACTGAGGGTTTCGTTGTTACCGATCTTTTCAATCCCCTCCAGACTCAGCCTATACTTTTGACCAGCTCAATCCCGAGCCCCACGAGCCTGCTTAAGCCTGTTAGTACCACGACCAAGGAGGCCGAAGCCTCGGGCCTGGTCAAGATGGCCACCAACAACGACATCTTTGCCAATCCTATCGACACCAGCGTTCCGCCTACCATGTTCCAGAGGAGGACGGATCACCCGGTTCCTCGATTGGGAATTGATCAAACGGGCCCTCTTGAAACCAACAAGTTCTACTCCAATTTCTACCTGGGAGACCAGACGAACCCGGTCTACACCTACCCCTACTCGCTCTCATGGGCTGCAGGAAAAGGCGCCTCAGCGAGTTGGGGTATTTCTATATCTCATATCGACGCCAGCCAGCGTGTGTATGGCCCGGTTCAATATAATAACGCCGTGGAATACTACATCAACCCGGTCGGCATCCAATCCATGATCATCTCAGCTAAAGAACTGGGCTCGAAGACGGTCTTGACGATGGACTCGCTCGGCGCTCACTACGCCAGAGCTATGCTTAGAAAGGATAGCTCGTCGGCCCCCGCTATCACGTTTCCTCTCGTTCAAGGGAGTGTCTTTACAACTGCCTACTTCAGCGGCTCTACCCCCTACATTCAGTCCGGCGTCTACTTCAAGAGTATGACTCGAGTGGCAAAGGACCCAAAGACCAATGTGCGCAAGTTTAACTTCGTCCTCGAGGACGGCACTACATGGCGCCTCTATGCGTACAACACCAAGGGCGACGCTCTTAACCTGACAGTTACCAACAATGGTCTTGCTTCTGCATCCAAGGCCTTCTATGGTTATATCCAGATTGCCAAGGATCCAATTTCGAGCCAGTCAGAGGCAGTGCTTGACAGCGGCTGCGGCATCTACCCAACGGGGATGACGATCAGCGGCTCTGCTGTCGGTTCAAAGGGCACCTACAGCTTCACCTGGAGCAAGGCCGGCCACTCAACTGGAAATCTCTGGATGTTCGCTCTTCCTCACCATGTCAGCTCATTTGACTCCACGACCAGCGGCGGCATCAGGAACTACAAGATGCAGACGCAGACCAAGGGCGTGGCCACAGCAGTTGGAGGAACTACATGGACTATGGTCGAACCTTCGATGCCCGTCAACATGGGCTTCGCTCCCTGGAGTCCGACCCAGGGCAGCAAGGGATTGTCTACCAACGCCAAGAACATCATCAAGCCAATCGCGAAGCTGGAGGTATCCCAAAACATGACTGATCAGTCCAACGTGAATTCGATGTACTTTTCTGGAAAGGTGAGTTGTGATTTGGTGGAGGTTGAAAATGTTGGTTTGACTAACATATCACAGGCTTTGGCCAAGTTTGGCTCTATTATCTATGTCATCAACAACCTCTTGGGCGACACTGCTCTAGCACAGGCTGGCCTGACCCAGCTCAAGCAGGCATTCGCCAGATTTGGATCAAATAAACAGATGTACCCTCTCGTGTACGATAGTAAGTGCTTATGGTTGAAATGAGCAGTTCCCAATGGTAGCTGACATGACGATCCAGAGGCGTGGGGTGGCCTTGTCTCATCTGCGTCGTACATCACTGGAGATCCGGGATCCGACTTTGGCAACACCTACTACAACGACCATCATTTCCACTACGGTTATCATATTCTTGCTGCCGCCTACATCGGCTCCATGGATAAGACATGGCTTGCTGCAAACAAGGCTTATGTAAACTCTCTTGCTCGGGACTTTGCGAATCCAAGCAGCCAGGACAAGTATTATCCCCAGTGGCGATCTTTTGACTGGTACCACGGTCACAGCTGGGCCCATGGCCTCACCCCTGTGTGGGATGGCAAGGTGAGTCTGAGACTGTCGAACGATGGGCACTATGCAAGAAACTAACCGAAGATGATAGGACCAAGAATCGAGTTCCGAAGACATCATGGCTATGTATGCTTTGAAGATGTGGGGACAGGTGATTCAGGACACCAACTTGGTTGCGAGGTGAGTCGAAGATTGCATGATTTGTTCTAATAGATATAGGAAGCTAACATGGGATCACAGAGCCAACCTCCAACTGGCGGTCATGGCGCGAGCTATGCAGCAGTATTACTATTATACCACGGACAATGTCGCCCAACCTAGCAACTTCATCGGCAACAAAGTCGCGGGTATCCTTTTTGAGAACAAGGTTCACCATACAACGTGGTTTAGCCCGGACATTGAGGCAATTCAGGGCATTCATATGATCCCCATCCTGCCGACTTCGAATTTGGCACGAACAAACACGTTTGTTCTGCAGGAGTGGAACGCCTACTTCAGCAATGGCCGTGTTGACAAGATTGACAATGCATGGAAGGGCATTATTTACGCCAACTATGCAACTATTCAGCCTAAGGCGGCATGGAACTTTTTTGCAAAGTCAACCTTCAACGCTACTTGGCTTGATGGCGGAGCATCAAGGACATGGTACCTGGCATATGCTGGAGGTAAGTTTTGGACCCTGGAAGACCCTGTGACGTTGATGAGGCTAACAAAGGTGAACAGCACTGGGTGGTATTTGATGGACTGAGGCGGAGTTGGATTAGAGCCACGTCATTCTTGAGGCGTTGGCGGTTAGTGCCCGAGATGGGCATGTGTGTATTAGTCTACAAAAGATGGGGATAGAAAGAACGATACCTCGACGGAAAGATTTGCTTTGTACATTGGAAAGGGAGAAGGAAGAGTGGTTCTACTGGCATTACATGGGCGTTTTGAGATGGGGAAGACGGAGATTGTTGGATTCCTGACCTCGCCGAGACGGGAGGCAGCTGCAATACCTTGGACAAGGTGTATTTCCTTACCTAGATTCACTTTCAGATTTCAGAATTTCGAAACAGACTTTGAATATCGATGCTGAGAAGTGCCGAGGTCCAATGAGGTGTGGTGTTGGCACCAGGCTGTCAAGAAACTTGATTTCCTAGAACGCCGGGAATGGGATCGACAGTGGCAGAGAAATAAGCATTCCCGGCCATCCGGGGTGATTAAGCTCTAGAAGCATTGGCAGAACCAACCGTTTAAGGGGGGTGACATTTGCACTTTCAGTGAGGCTTGGGTGAAGGGAGGCGCAGCAGCAACGAAGACCCTGAGATTTGCGGCAAGGGAGCGGATAATCTGGAGATGGGCGAAATTGAGATGAGTGCCAAGAAGCAGGGAACTTATACACTGCCCTTGGAGTTCGGCTATCCAATGTCTTGGGGTGGAGAATTGATCAGGGGTCAGAGAGATGTGATGTACAGAAGAGTGCATATTCTGGATGGAATGCTATTTGCCGAGGTCAGAAGCAGGCGTCATGGAGAACAACTGTACTACAGTGCCAAGCTTGAAACTGCCCTGTCGTGCTGAGCGCTGAGCTAGGTAGCTTCACTGCAATTTTAACCTCTCCTGAGGGAGGGCACAGTCCCCTCCAGCGCCAGGCGCAGCTTTATCGATAAGGTTACCGCGGGATCCAATGCCTTGCGACCCGACGGACCCGTGATGTCACATACGTTTGGAATTGGCGAAGCTGTTGCAGCGGAAGCTGCGGCGGCAGCGTTGATCCCAGCAATGGATGGATGTCGGGCGGAGTTGAAGCCTGTGCTGCATTTGCACAGTTGTGAGGACGTGGGGTCAATAAGCGGAACGTTCTACGTATGCGCCGTAAGCTGATGCATCAAGCATCGTCCCTGGGAGAGTAAAATATGACGGCGTTGATACATAGGGACTTTGGTCTTCTGTGATATGGCGTGTAGTCTTGCAGCCGATGGCGTTGGAGGCGCCAAGGAAAAAGAAATTAAGGTGAATAACCTTTTTTTTTGCTGCCATGTACCGCGCGCGGCCAAGCTCAAAAAGAACGGCTGATGCAGTCCAGATTAACTTGGCTTGGCCCGGGACGGTACGTTGGAAAAAAAAAATGCATGCAAGCAAAGGCCGCGTTGGGGGGTCGTGGCTCAGAGTGTGTTTTAAGGTTTTTTGCTGAGCCACTGGGTCTAACCGCCCTGCTTTTGTTTCGCTGGGACGTCGGCGCTTTCTTGATTCAAGCTTGGATGGAGGGGACCGAATAATTGAACCTGAGTGACAGCACAAAAAAGCTTGGGAGCTTCAAGATGGATCAGTGACATGTTGGACAGGGGGGGGATCGAGTGGGCTTATTGCGGGGATCTCATCCATGTTTTTGGGCTATGAGAGTGGGGACCTTGGAGCTCCCAGCGCGTGCCCTCCTTGGTTGCCGGCCAACTTCAGGTCACTTCAGGTGTCGTTTCGCACAGCTGGGCCAATGACAGCTGCCCCAGCTTCCCGCGCCAGAGCCAGCTTGACCCAATCGCAGTGGGTCGCCGATCACCCCTAGCAAAGACCCATGTCCTACGTCAACGTGGGTTCTATCTCTCCCCAAGACCACAAGGAGGCCTCCTGCTTTCTTGCACCTTTCTTTGCAACATCAACGTCCAGCGAGATCGATCAACCAACCTTGGAGAGAAAGGCAGGCTGTGTCGCTAACCGGCCATCCATCCGTACTACCCACGCATCCCGTCCACCTCCAACTGCCAGCCACTACGCGCGCGCGTTCACAATCCCGTTGAGCGGGGTGATAGAGCGGCCGAAAACACTGCCCTCCCGCAGCCAAAGGTTCGCACGACATTCAGGTCTTGTGGTTCCCCCATCACCGCCGTTCCCAGCTCGCCCGTTTCACTTCTCTTTTCGCTCATTCTTGGCCTCGTGTCACACATCTCGCCACGAGGGAGTAGTCGTCGTCAATCTTTGAACCGCAGCAGCCGAACTAGCTACCAAAGCAGAAGAAACCGTCTCAGAAGGAGTGAGGCAGGTCGACATTTTCAGCCACCATGGTTTGTGAGTAACTACAATTATTAAGGTTCTGCAGCTTGCCGTTTGTCTTTTTACTCTTTTTTTTTCTTGCCTGTTCTTTTCAAGCAATCCCATCAAACTTGGAATATCCAGAACCGCGGGTGTGATCGACATTCTTGTACAGCATCCTCCATCCATCTTGATCGCCCTTTATCTTCCCTCCCCTCCTTCTCCCCCTCTTATCCCTTTTTT
>JABFFE010001155.1:0-43247 GCA_013623625.1 Fusarium setosum
GTAAAACACAGCCATGTAGGCAATACCAAAGTAACTGGTGACAAACCCAGACGGCGAAAATGGGCTGAAGACATCGAAGCCCAGGAAAATGAGCACAAGGCAGCCAAAAGCGACCCCGATGTAAGCACCATACGGCATCAATGGGGCTTTCCAGGAGAGTGTGTCACGGCTGATCCCCTGCGCCTTCAACGCTCTGTACCAGCCAATGTAGGTGACGAGCATGGCCGTGTAGGTCAGAACGAAAGCGCAAGTAGCTAGACCCACGAACCAGCCAAAGACGGTTGCGCCATTGTTTGTCGCGACGAGAAAAGTAATGCATGAGATCAAGGCAACGGCTCCCACGCAGTAGATTGGGTTGCCGGCCTTGGTGCATCGGAGGAATAACTTGGGAGCATATCCGTCCGAGGCAAGAGAGTATAGCGTCCTTGATGACGAGTAGAGCATCGCGTTGCCGCAGCTCCAGCCGCTAATGACAATGAGGACGTTTATAAGACTGGCCAGGCCCTTGATGCCAAGGTTTTCGATGCCAATGACCCATGGACTAGCAGCGGACCCGACGTTGGCGTCGTGCAAAGCGGACAAAAGTTTAGAGTCTCGGCTGTTGCAAATAATGCCCACGCCCAACGTTCCCAGGACGTAGAAGAAAAAGATGCGGAACCAAGTGGCTTTGGCGCAGCGGGGAACGTTACGACGAGGATCCTTCATCTCACCTGCACTTAAGGCAATAAAGTCTGGTCCGGCGATGGAGAAGGCCGCCAAGACCATGACGCTCCAGAACCCGAGGAAGCGTCCTCCGGCGCCTTCGGCCATGTACTCGTGCATTACTCCGCCCTGCGTCCAGTTGTCGAAGCCGTAGGCCCGGCCCGTGGGGTTTCCGCCACACATTGTAACCAGGGTGAGGAGAAGGAGGCCGAGGAGGAGGAGGATCTTTGTGCCGCCGAAGATGAATTCGGATTCGCCGTACCATCTGTTAATTGATTAGGTTAGTGAAAGCCAAGCTCTTGACGGGGTAACCGTACTTGACCGCAAAGAGGTTGAGGAAAACGCAGACAGCCAGCGCCATAGCAACCCAAGCAGCGTTATTGACCTGAATCTCCCAGTACCCCATGACCGTCACAACAGCTGACAGCTCGGTGCAGAAGAGCATGGCGCTGCCATAGAAGTATGTCCAGCCTAGTGCAAACCCAAAGGCAGGGTCGACATAACGGCTGGCAAACTCATAGATGCTTCCCCGGATGGGCAAATGGGTTACCATCTCGGCCACTCCAAGTGAGCATGGGAGGATAAAGACAGTTGGATAGATGAGGAATCCGAGAAGAAGAGATAGCGGCCCGGCAGTCCTCAATGCGCTGCCGATGCCGACGAAGAGGCCAGTTCCGATGGAGCTGGCAATGACCATGATTTGGAGGTGGCGGTTTGAGAGGCCTCGTTTAGTGGAGCCGTAGTCGGCGTAGATGTCGGCTCGAGAGGCGGCATCTACAACGCCTTCGGCGGTGGAGGTCTCTCTACACAGCGGCAGTGGGTCACCCGAGGGTTTTGCTTCATGTAAATGACCCATTGTAGAGATAATAAAGGTGATATATGGTTTGAGATAATGGGAGATAGAGGTGGACAGCGAAGAACGGAACTGCCTCGCCTTGCTTGGACTGGGCCGAGCGGAAGCAACGCAATATTTATATACCCTGCAACCTAGATAAGCCACGCCTTTATCTACACTCTGCCCTTTCGTGGTTCGGGATACGGCATGCCGACGGTTCACTTGTTTGGATGCAATATTGCGTAGCTCTTATCGTTACCCCGGATATGTCAGATGTGTGTGCCATCCGGGGAGCAGATAGCCGCTGCATGGTGTGGTAGATTTCAGCGAATAAGCCTACATGGCTTCATGGTAGTTGTTTGCTAGGAGCCTGGTACGCAAAGTGAGGGGCAGGCTTTGATCTGGCTTGCATCTGGACCAAGGGCGGAGGGTCGGCTCCATCCCCAACATGGTATGACCTGAGGAGCATTTACCAATCATGAGTCACGCAAATAATAGACTACGCAGCTCGGCATTTCCAATTTGGAAGCTGTAAGAGACCGGAACTCACTGCCGGGACACAAGCGATACCGAGCCAGCCGTCACGATAATGATAGTCCCGCGTGGTATATCGAGTGGGGACATCTCTTGCAAATTCCTATCTAGGCAAAGCCGATTTTGGAATGTGGGTGCGGTTTGTCTGATTGGCCAATCGTCAATGACTAGTGCATATCACTGACCAGAGACCCGGATCTCTACGACATTCCTGTTTGGACGCAGGAAGCCATTGCCCAGGGTCGGATATAAATCCAACTCTTACGTCTGGTTGCTATATCCTGTAACAGTCAAAGTCTCTTCAACGTTTGTGAAAAATGGCTTTACCGTTGATTCCCCTTTTCGCAGCAGCAACTCTGCTGTTGTGTGTTGGCGTCGTCATCAGACGCCTGTGCTCGCCTCTCGCTTCTCTACCTGGTCCGAAACTAGGACTCTTGACATCATGGCAATTGAAGTATCACGAACTTCATGGCAACCGTACCCAGTATGTTCATCAGATGCACCAAAAATACGGCAATGTTGTTCGCGTCGCCCCAAATGAAGTTGTCTTTTCGTCCCTCGAAGCCATGAAGGAGATTTATTTGTCCAAGGGGAGTGGCTTTGACAAGACTTCTTTTTACGATCTCTTCTCCCAGTTTGGTCTCAGGTAAACTACTTTATTCTCCAGGAATTGGCGTAAAGGTTAACATACGACTAGAACAATGTTTTCAACCCGACCGAAAGGCCCTGTATGTGTCCGGGTAGATACGTGAAAGTTATCCGTCTCTAACATAGTCGCAGCACAGCAAGAGGAGACGAATCATTGCAGACCGCTACGCAAATACCAATATTGTCCGAGACAACTCTCTGCATGGCATCGAGGAGAGGTCGCAGAACTTTATCAAACGATGCACCCAAGCTCCGAAGCAGGAGCTGGACATATACGTGTGTTAAAGTTGCCCCCAGTCAAATTATCCTGGTACTCATTCAAATAGATCTATCTTCATTGTTACGCCTTTGACTGTGTCACGCATCATCTATTTCATCCGTATGGCAGTGACTCCATTCTCAAGCAGTCGGATGAAGACATTATGCGAGAGGCTGTCTTTGACAACAGCCTTGTTAGTAAGTAAATCTCAGTAAGAGTAATAATACATGAGATTAACCACCTTGCCAACAGGGCGCCTTTTCAACTATTACAATCCTACCTTGGGCCCTTTGCTGGGCAAGGTCGGTCTCTTTGGCAAGTCCCGAGACATTCCTCGAACTAAAAGCATCATCCTTAAGGGGGCAGCTGGAGCTGATGTTGCTGATTTCACTCTCGTCAGTCGCATGCGGGACGAAAAGTTCGGCATGGGCCACCTGGATATCGCTTCTGAATGCATGGATCACACCCTGGCGGGCATTGAGACGACTGGTGATGCGCTGTGCTTCTTGATGTGGCAGATATCGCAGCCGGGATACGGAAACATCCAAGAGCTACTGAGGGATGAGTTCAAGGCAAATGAAGGTGTGTCTTTCGAACAACTCCCATATCTCGAAGCGGTCGTCAAGGAGGGACTGAGAGTGTTCCCATCTATCCCGATGAGTCTGCCCAGATGTGTGCCACCTGAAGGCGCTTCGGTAGACGGCCATTGGCTTCCTGGCGGGACAATTGTTAGCTGCCAGCCATACTCGATGCATCGGATGGATGAGACCGTGTTCCCAGAGCCAGATACCTTCAGCCCAGATAGGTGGTTGGGGGAGAAGGGGGCTACGGAGATGAACCGGCTGTTCTTCACCTTTTCGAACGGAGGTAGAGCATGCATCGGACGACAGTGAGTTTTGAAAACGTCAAGTTAATGGGGATTCGGTGGCTAACTTGAACGTCAGTCTAGCTATCGCCGAGATGAAGACCCTCCTGAGGGATATTTACTCGACCTTCAAGACAACACCTGCAGAAGGCATGACTGCTGATATGAGAATGGATGATCAGATCTTTACGTCTCGTCCAAAAGATCAAAAGTGTATCCTCAAGTTTACCAAGTGGGAATAGCAGTAAAATGGTGACGACATGAGGCAACTTTAGCAGGATAAATATCTAGTTTTGTAGTTAGTTTACACCTGAGCATGAAATTGTAGTAAAACTGACTTAATTTCTCATGAGTCGCCACAATTGATTGGGATTACTAGTTGACAGACGGTCCCCTCCTGTCGCCGATGATGATGATGCATTATCCCTGTGTGGGCCGCTCCGGTGTCGTATGCGGGGAAGCCAGGTGACAACGGCACTGGTCCGTCAATGACGCTAAAAGCCCTCATCCTTGTTAGCGCCGAGTCCAAGATAAGAGCAAAAGATGGGGTTTTCAAGAGTTGGAAGGGGACGCTCACTCATCTTCAATATCTCACCCGCGTCAATACAGCAGCGACTGCCCCTGGCCCTATGACGCTCGAGGCTAGCCACCGACACAGGCCTCAGCCATAATGACTCCACTCAGTGCACAAGGCCAGCTCCCACCAAAAGTCACTCGGTCTCGCGGGGGCTGCGAGCGCTGCCGGCGGCGGCGGCAAAAATGCGACCTGAAGAAGCCTTCTTGCGACAAATGCGTCGATGCCGGTAGCTCGTGTCGGTATGAGGTCAAGTTGAGTTGGGGTGGGAGAGCCTTTCGCAAGTCTCCGTTTGGCAAGTACCTGAAGAATGTCGAGAAACTTGGTAGGTTTCCGTCCGGCCTTGTTCGCTCGCACAGCGCTCACACCTAGTCAAGATGATGGTGCCGGTTTTGTCTATTGCGTGCCTCGCCCTCAAGCTGAACGCAAGCATTCGCCCAAGAATCGAACCTCTCCAGATGTATCAATCAGTCGTCGCGATGACGAGCCTACACAGGTCGAATCTCGGCCCAATCCAACGGGAGACTCATCCAATACGACAACCCCATATGTAGAGGACAAAGGGAATGGTGTTTCCCTAGACACTGATCCTTTGGAAACCGATATTGAACCTGATGCTTCTCTCAACCCCGAGGCCACAACCATGTTATCACCAACGAGAGAACCCCAAATTTTGCCTCCAATGGCCCACTACCTGTTCCAATTCTACCTGGCCGAAACAATGCGACTCACGGTTCCGAGTAGCTACGCAAGAACACAAATGTGTCGCTTCCTGGTCCCAATGTCTATTCAACATCCCAGTCTATTATATGCCGTCATGGCATTTGCTGCCGTGCATCTCGGAGCCATCGGAAATCTCCCCAGCAACTCGGAAAGCCTGATTAATACTCTTCAATGCATGAGTATCCGACATCTTCGACACTTGCTATCTGATTGCGACCCTACAGCACAGGCTGTTGCCTTAGCTACTGCCAGGACCCTATGTCAGGCCCAGATCTACGGTGGAACGTCATCATGGCGTGTTCATCTGAACGGTGCCAGAGCTATTCTCGAATCGTCTCATTTCAGGAATCAGCTCAACGATGACTGCTCGTGTTCTTCCACTAATTCGGCTTTCCTATCAAGCTGGTTCAACAATGCCGAAGCACTCGCTGCTCTAAGCCCATCGGGGTTAACCCATGGCCAACTTGAAGCAAAGTGTCACTCAAGCTTTGGCGTCTACTTCGACATGTTTGGCGGCGTCATGTCTGACCTTCCGGACCTGTTCAGGGAGGTTGGCGCACTCGTCAAGGATAGCCGCCGTCGGAAGGACTATGGTAGTTCGCAGCAGTCAATTTTATCAGACGCCGACATTATTCTAGAAGCTGAACGCCTAACGCAAGAAGTTTACGCCAGGTTGGAACGAGATGCTGCTGAGAATATGGCTCTCAGATCGGACATGCTCCTGGGACTCTCGCCAAACGATATAAATGATTACGCCTTGAGCAATGCCGGATTTCTCTATACCGCGCTTTTACATATTTACTGTGGAGTACAGCAACTCTCCCCCCGCGCGGTCGAAGTTCAGTTCTGCGTTGATGAGATTATCCGGTGCGCGCAAAACATGACTTGCTCTTCTGGCTTATCGCCCAGGGTCTTGCTTGTAGCTCCCCTGTTCACGGCTGGGATTTGCGCGACCGGCCTTACTCAGGATAGTATCAGGTCGGCACTGGAAGATATTAGGAAGTGGATGAGAACTCCACATTTGAGAAAGACTATGGCGTTCTTGGAACAGATTTGGATGCAGTCTCCGGACGACCCTGAACGTGCTTGCTTTTGGTCTGAGCTTGGTGAGTTAGGCGTGCCTTGTGTCGTGGTAGAGCTGACCTGTTGCAGATAAAATCAACTTTGACTTTCTCCCGTACTGAGAGAGCTGGGTTAAATGAGCTTTGCGAGGGACGGGGCTTTTGGTGCGCGGCGCACCCTCCAAGTCGACGATAGCGTCAGAGTTTGAGGCTGAAAGTTATGCGAACAGATCTGATAACTTCCTCGTTCTGCTTCTTGTCCGTATAATACAACTTTTGCGACCCTCATATATATCCTGCTACGAATAAGTTTCGCTGTATTTGGTCTGTCAATGCTCCTCCGTCTTTGCGTTCCCCAATAGCCATAAGTCGCATTGCTAGGCGCAACAAGGATTGCCAACAGGTGTCGACGAAGGCTGTGTTCCAACACACAGACCCGTTATTTTCCTTGCTTGACCGGACCAACGCGTCTCCAGAGAGACCAGTTGTTATACCGCCCCTGGTTCGGTCGAGTTGCGACGTGGTGTTGGTGCCACCCTGCTTCATCCTTGCAAGGTACTATATATGCCACCTTTGTTGGTCCTTGGGCATCTTTGCCGGCTGTGTCATGCCACAGCGCGAAACAAACCCTTGACAACGACTCGGCTTCTATCAAGAAGAGAACGGCTCATCTGAACGCCTTTGCTGAGGTAGCCCAGATGGCGGAGATTCACTCATCAGAAGATAGCGACGAAGGAGCAAATTTCGACGTTACCGAACGAATCCTAGATCACTGCTGTTCCACGGTCGGCACGATTCTTGCTCGGCTTGAGCAGGGGAGCAATGACAATGCCGCCAAGCAAGGGTTTGGGGCTCTTTTGGATAGACTAGATGAAGAGGAAGTTATTAGGCTATTTGACGACCTACAGCGAGATCAAATGTGCCTTTTGCTTCATCCGAGTTGTTCTAGAACCTCGCAGTACGTATCACAGATGGCGGTGGCCCTCGGTACTAGAGAAGCTCACTAACAACCTCGTTCAATAGATCAATTCTGGGCGGGAAGGTCATAGATCCCTTTGGAAATCGCTTGCAGTATTCTCTACCCGGAGTCGAGGAATCAAGGTACCTTGATGACATGTTTATCACGGATCCCCGCGAGGATTGGTCTGCCCTCATCGCAGAAAAGGGCCACCGGGCGGAAGGTACGTGCACGTGGATCGCGGAAACGATTGCGTACCGCTCCTGGCTTTCGACTTGCATCGACTCGCGGGGCCTGGTAATTCATGGCGGTCAAAAGGGATAGGATAGTGCGCTCTAACAACTCATTCTCCTTGGCCGAATACTACACAAACTACATTTAGCCGAGGCGCTCAGTATAAACGTGTTTCATAATATAACGAAGACTCGACAAGTTGTGGAATTGACGTATTGACAAGGACTCACACCGGCGGCCATCTTATTACGCAACTTGGTCTGGGCGTCATCATCACGCATGGAGACCAGGTTGCCTTTGTGCAGGTCAAATCGGAGTGCGTTATACCTTGTACTCTTGATGTTCAATTGGTATGAAATCACTAATGGAAGAGGTGCCACGAATATGGTCCTCTTGAATACCGCGAGCGAGTGACCATCATCCGACGCAACAGCTTGGGATCATCCGTCAAATTTGACTCCATTCATGCCGAAGAAAAGGCAGACCCCCACGGGATGACCTCAGGGATACGCTGAAGGACGCCAAAGGCATCGAAAAGCAGCTTCAATTGCTGCAGAAAGACGATGATGACGATCATCGTACCCTACGGTACGTCTTTAGGAAACACGGCAAGCAGATTACAACTTTAAACACCATTGTAGCAAGCTAGGCATATCAAATTGACTATCCGAAGAAGAAACTAGAATCACAGAAGCCGATCGGCAGGAAGGCTGTTGATTGTGATCGCGACGAGTGGTTTGCTCGGATCCTGGAGATTGCCTACGCTCACGACAAAGAACCGGCCGAAGTGCGCGACCGTGGTACTCCCAAAATTGCAAGAAAACTCAATCAGATTCGCAGAAAGGGAAAAGGAAAGCATGATGGGTAAACTCTACCTTCCAACCTGATGAATTGCACTTTCCTTCGTCGAGAGATGACTGGTTTCCGTGACGTGCGTGTTCAACACGTGAGACGATCGAGAGTGGCTAAAAGAGGGCAGTGGCTAGAGGTCGGGTAGTCTTGTTATGTGGCCTGCATAGGAGCCGTGGAGACTGGGCTCGATTTGGCGGCCTTGCTGCGACGCCGGTATAGGAAACTTCATGGACATTCAGTATGTGTGGGTTGAGACAGGGATAATGTCACAGTAGCACTTACAGTGTACCCGCGATCAAGGCAATGAGAACGGGAACGCCCACTCCAACACTGACACCGATGATAACGGCGTTCGACCCGCCCCCGGTCTTATGATCAGAGGATGCATCGTCGTCGTCGTCGTCGTCACCACCTCCAGTATAGGTCGCCGGCTTGCCTGTGGTTGTCACCATGTTCTTGACGTTGTCGCCGAACTCGATCTGTCTGGGCGCGGCAGAGCCAGTCGTCACCGGCCAGGTTGCTTCATCGCCCGAAGACACGACTGTGACCAGCGACTCTGTGTTGACTGTGCTCACTAGAGTCTGTAGTGACGCAGGGCAGTTGATCAGACCTGTCGTCAAGCATGCCACGGCGCTGAGAGTTTCTTCTCGAGTAAGGGTTGTAGTCTCAAGATCATCATCGTCGTCCTGGGGCGCGCGGGCTTCAATAGCCATGGTTGTCGCCACCGGAGAAGCGCTGCCAGCACAGACCTCGGCCACGGTGGCGGTGAAGATGGGGATCTCCGTAGACGCTGTTGGGCCCAAGGTATACTGTCCGAGGCCGACAGTTGCGCCAGCAGCGGCGCCGACGACGAACCTGTACTCTTGAACGACTTTAAAGGCGCAGTCGGCGTCGTCGTCGTCGTTGCTGGCCGTGATGTTGGTGACGAACTCGGCGACATCGGCGTAGATGCGGCCCTCGACACCGACGGAAGCAGTGAAGTCATCGGGGTCCGAGTCCAGCGACAGGTCTTGAGAGAAGAACTCGAAACCCGCCCGGAGCGACAGCCGCAGGACAGCCTTGAGGACCGTGCCGGCCGACTCAACCGTCACAGGGAGGAACTCAAACTTGCCGCCGTTGAAGACCATGTCGGACGTATCCTCGGAAAAGAGGGCGATCTTGAGGAGAATACCATCGTCTAGCTTGACGTGGAAGCCGCTCTTGATGGTGAGCTCAGCCTCCGTACTGAGGATGAGGTCGATGGTGAAGATGAGGCCCATGAACATGTCTTCAGTGATATCGATATCCAGCCCGGTGGTTTTGAAGAGACTGACTTGGTATGTGATCCCTCTGGTGAAAGTCATGTCGAGCTCCACGTATAGTTCGACACCGTCAAACTGGAACTCAAGCACCGCGTCGGGGAAATCGGGCACGTCAATTTCTACGTCGATGTCAAGGGGTGGGATGTCCAATTCGAATTCGCTAACGTTAAAGTGGATTTTCTCAGCCCAGGCTTCGAGCTGGTCAATTGTGTCCGACGCAGCATCTTTGACCGTGTCCCAGATGGCGCTGGCATTGAAGCTGCCATCCACGATGAGTGAAGCAGTTGCCTTGCCCTTGCTGTAACAAGTGGCACACTTAATCTCAATGCCGGCGGAGAGTGTCGTTGCGTTCTTCAAACCACCGTTTCCCTTACTGAGCAGCGACAGGTTCAAGGTCAGTTTCAGATTCTCAACTGTTCATTCCAGAAGGCGGTTGGTTGGCACATGACGTACAACTTGAAGAGAGTCACGTCACTGAAGACTTTGTCCAGCGAGGTGCTGTTGCTGAACTCTTGGGCTCTCTTGCTGTTCCCCACGGCGGCTAGTTCACGTGCGAGATGGCGCATATAAGGCGTTGCCGCCTTCCATCCGGTGTGTGGGACGACTTCTGCAGAGCCGACCACGAGGGCCACCAACATGGCCAAGGCCAACACGAGAGCGAAGCGAGACATGTTGAAGGGGGCTACAGTTGCATTGCGCAATGCAGACTTCGATAGTATTTTGCTCGTAGGAAACCGGTAACTACTGAGGACCGGTTTCTACGCATACGGAACTTCTCTGAACTTATATAATTAAATTGAGTTAGTCTTCCACATTGAGTCATTGCCAACTAGGCTGCGCAGCCTGCACATGGGACATCCATTATCACAGTGCAGGCTCAGCCCGGGGCTGAGACGCATGTACGTTGGGCCGTTGGGAACACAATCTCCAAGAACACGCTTCCCAGAGCCTTGTCGGATGTAGGTCGCCCACTTGGTGTGTCTTACTACCCCGCTCTTCCCTGGCGCTCAATTAACTGAGAATTTGACAGCTTCCAAGGCTCGGAACGGCAGAGTGCATAGCTGGCTACAGGTCTAAGATCTTAGACCGTCACGACCCATTACTTTCCTGCTGGTGATAGTTGGTAACATGCAGTCATTTCTTTTTTCGCCTGTCCCCATGCACCAGAGAAACCAATAAAGGCATTTTGAAGAGTACTGTGATGTGAAAGTAATTTTCACGAAGGAGGAGAAAAGAGACAATCTGAAGAGCCAATCGACCTCGTACACGAGAATGTGGTGGCACAGCACGATATTGGTCGTGATCAACAATAACTCGAGGCGATTTACTGTCACACCGCATTCTACGTCTCGCACCTCGCTGACAGCCTCACCTCGTACTTGAGCCTGGATGCCGCATCGCGAATCTCTGACAAGGATCTGGCTGACCGGGGCTGAATGGGACGCCTTCGTAGCCATCAAACTTCCAGTAACCCTGCAGATAGAAGCAGCCCGGTGGGGTTGATATACCATTCCGATTGGATGAAGTTCAAGAGGGATTAATGCCGGGCAGCTTGAGGTTTGGCTATTTCGGGGGGTTGCTGAATTTCACTTTCGAACTGACTATCAAAGCCTGACTTGGATCTCAATCTCACCGTGGCTTTCTGGAGCCTATCACGCGCCTGAAGAGCGACTCCAAAAAGCCTCATTCCAAAACTGAACACGGGATCATAAAGTTGACCATCAGTAGCCAGTTCATTCACCTACCGACATCGGCCAGGCTGTCTTAAGCAGGCTGACCCAGATAGGACCAACCAATAATAAGGAGCGAACTAATTAGTACCCGTGCGAGATCTACGTCCTGAACAACTTCGGAGAATCTACATGAGAACGGATCGGACATAAAAGCCACCCAGCAGCACCCGGGCTGTCCTTATTCTAGCTGGCCAACTAATCACCCCTGCTGATCAACTTGACTGATTGGTATGATTTAGAACTTCAAGCGCAGAAGTGGACGTGGGTCAAGCTATTTTTGGCTTCTCAGCTAGCCACATCCATACTCACACACGTATACCGGCTCATAGTTCCGCGTTAACACGCCTTACAATAGTGGGTGGCGTAAGCCACATAAGACATGCGAATCGGGCTGCCCCCCAGGCTTGAGTCCTGGGGACTCGGTGGAATTCAGACAGGCAGTCGCCGGGCACATTTGAAATTCGACCGCACCGACGCATACAACAACAAGTGCATGAGTAGATAGAGAAGATTATAATCCGTTGATCTATACCGTTAAAGCCACGTTTTTCTCACTCCTGATTGAGAGACTCGTCGTGATAGAAGGCAACAAGAACATGGTCTGAGCTTAGAGAGGCTGCTTACGAAATATCGTTACATCCTGGTCGCTTGGTCTGGGGCTCATACCAATGAAAGGAGTGCTTGGATCGGTCCCTGTCGACCCCACAGTCGCTTCCTGAAAGAGTTAGCTAGAACTGACCACGGGAGGGGCCAATGATAATATGGCTTGGACCGGACGGTATCGTGGAATAGAATAGGGGGTTTTATAGACCTTCGAGTCTGACCTTGCAGGATATGATATCCTTTGATGCCCTGGAGTTGGCAGTGCTCGGGGGCCACGAAGCTGTTGTGGCTCTGCTGCAAAAAAAGTACTGGCGCTGGAGATACTGGAGAGTCGGATGCTGGTCATGGAGTCTCATGCCCGATTTCCGCCGTGCTTTTGCAAACGCTCTCCACGGCGGCCACGACGAGATCCTCGCCAATCTTCTTTAGTCGGGAACCCTGGACGGGGATAGGAGCTTTGAGGGCCTAGTCTGTACGGTGGTCGCCGCCGGGTGTGTGGACATGGTGCAGGTCGTTACTGAATGGGTTGGCCACCTATTGTTCTGGAAGAAAAAAGGGAAATATTCACAGGGGTATGAGCCGACTCAAGCCTTGGTAAATGCTGCTCGGTGCTGGTGGCTGGACTCGGCAACAGTCATCGAATGCGCAGACGTCCTGATGCCAAGAAGTGGGAGGGAGAACGGGATCTTCTCGGGCCTGACTGAGATAACTTCTATGGGTTATGCTGTCAAAAGACAGGACTGTGTGGTCGTGAAGTATCTTCTTCAGCAGGGTGTCAGCTGCAATCGGGGCTCGATTAAAGACAAGACGACGCTGCTCATGCTGTGCGCCACGAGCATTGATGTTTTCTCGAAGCGTGAGGGGGCGATACAAATCGTCAAGGATTTGCTGGCTTTTGGTGCAGATGTCAACCTGACTGACAACCAAGGCCGAAGTGCATTGCATCATGTGGCGTTGCAGATCGTGCGAGACTCTAAGGAGTACAAGCCGATGAGTTTCGACTCTATTCTTTATGAGATAGCAGATATTCTACTTGCGGCTGGAATTGATGAGGGTCTGGAAGATAGAAAGAAACGGACTACGGGCAATATTCTCAAGTCACATTCCGCTCCGACTTGGAATCGAGACCCGGAGATAGTGGGTAGGGGTGCGAGTACATGAGAAGCCGAGGGCGACTCTAGTCAAGAATTGAGGTCTATGTTTGATATTGGGTGTGTTGTAGATATCGTGTCCTTTTGCTTATGTGTTTCCTCTGATCCCTCTGAGGGGTGGCAGAGTTATGATACCAATGTTGGGTGCGTGGTCCCCAAGGCTGGGGCTGAGAGATCAACTCATCACATGACGTTGGGGGCCAAAACACAGACAAAACAAATCCTGTTGCCTTACAAGTTTCATGTCTGCTTATTTCATTCTTCACCTTTGTCCCGAAGACTACTTTTTATTTTCGTAAAATTCCTACTACCATTCATTGCGCAACTCTGCCTGGCGACGATCATCAACTGCGGGGTCAGGCGACAATGGCCTCACTCCACCTGACGGAAACGCCCTTCCCCTTGGGGGACACTGAAGATGACATCAGAAGAGATCCAAAGCTATGTCGCACATGCTGGAATCTCTACGGCGGCTCAGCTTCCACTGCCGTCCCTCTTGCCGGGATCTCGATGCACGAGAATTCCGGATCCACCAATGCGAAGAGAGCTACTCAGCTGGGCGACATCGGAGAACCGCCAGCTTGGGCTGGTCGCGGACGCATCGACTATGCGTCCTGGGAAATCAACATATACCTTTTAGACGTTCCTCCTTCAGCAAATTCCGGTTGCGCGTCCTGCTTGCTGCTTCAAGAGGCTCTGACAAAGTTGACAAACGGCACCCTTGACTTTAGTGATCCAGAGCTCTGGTTGGATATTGTCTTTTGCAAGGGAAACGTCATGAGGGTCAAACTCGCTCGGGGCAATACCCCGGATGATTTTGACATGTTCTCTGATAATGTTGGAGGGGATTGGGAGGTCATTGAAACTTATGAGCTGTACACTTTGCCCGGTAAGCCAACCCCGAAGGCCTGGGACCAACAATATTCTGATCAAATTAGGCTCTCCAAGCCCTTGGCCTACCATCGGCAGCTCAGTAACTGTCGAGAGACCGGATTGGAGTCTGCCAGCAGAGTTTGGTGGACCTGCTAGAAATATCGAACCGGATCCAAACTGCGACTCGTCTTTTGCCATGATAAAGGACTGGATCAAGACATGCAAAGAGGAGCATGCAGTCTGTCGTGAAGCCGAAGCTTCAATGACACGAAGTCTCCCAAAGCGGGTCATCGACATTGGCCCCGAGACAAATAACGGGATTCATGTCTTTGAGCATGACGATTCCAAACAACGCATCGACAAGCCTTACATCGCTCTGTCTCACTGCTGGGGGAAGAGCCACCACTTGACCTCAACTACAGAAACGCTAGATCGGTGGAAGGAGAACATCCCATTTGACTCACTCGCTGGGACATTCCAAGACGCCGTCACAATCTCAAGAAAACTGGGCATCCAGTACATCTGGATTGACTCGCTGTGCATCGTCCAAGATGACACGAAAGACTGGGAAATCGAAGCTGCAAAGATGGCCTCCATCTACAACGGCGCAGACTTGGTCCTCGCCGCGACAGGCTCAGTTGACGGCGATGGCGGCTGTCTGTTTCACAGAGAGCCGTTCGTGACAGTTTCCGGAACCTTCCCCGATGGCAAACCCTTTGAGGTTTACGGACGCAAAGCCGTCAAACACGCGGTTTTTGGTTGGAACACCGGCCCTAATGTGTCAAAAGGCTCGGCTAATCCCATCGCTGGGACGAAGCTGGGCGACCTGAATGACCATCCGCTCATGACGCGTGCCTGGTGCTTCCAAGAGAGGCTTCTCGCAACGCGGATTCTCCACTATACCCAGAGTGAGATTGTCTTCGACTGTCTCGCGTCGATGGAGTGTGAGTGTGGAGCACTCGACAAGCATGACGGGGACCCGTTGGTCCCGGCCCGTCGCATCATCAAGACCGGGCACAAGTACATCACGGGGACCAAGAGCTATCGATCCAGATGGGCTCCACCCGTTGCTCCTCTCGAGGGAGAGGCCAAAGAATCTAGCGAGCATCATGAGCTCTGGCGCGACTTGATTGTTCAGTACTCTCAGAAGCAAATCACTCGCAAAACCGATGGTCTGCCTGCCGTGGCTGGTCTGGCCACCAAGTGGTCCAACAAGTTGACTGGGCGATATCTCGCGGGCCTGTGGGAAAAGGATCTGCTCAACCATCTACGCTGGATGGTTGATGAGAAGGATTCTGGCGAAGAGCCGCAGTATATCGCGCCGAGCTGGAGCTGGCTCAGCGCCCACCGAGGTGTGACCTGGGGTGTCGACAGTTTCATCGACGACGAGTTCTTTGTGGATGTCGACCCCGAACGGACCATATGCCATGTCAGCGGGGACAATCCATTTGGAGAAGTGATATCGGGTCACATCTTCCTCACCGGCCACATCATGCCTATATCGTTCACCGTCCAGGGTGAGGCTGTTTGGTTTAGGAAGGACGAACACGAAATCTGGAAGACGTTCGAACGACCAGACAGCCTGTTTCGAATGCGCAATCTAGAAAGGCAACAGCGACAGCTGTTCTGTCTTAGGGTCTGCATGAGACCCCACACGAAGAACGCATACGATGATGACACGGCTTTGGTGCTGGTGAAGGCGGATGTGAAGGCCCTGGAGAGACAGCCGAAGGAGGTTCGGGAGTTTGAGCACGTCTACCAGCGTGTTGGGATCATCAATAATTACATGCCTAGGGCTTGGAATCACGAGCGGGATTCGAGGGAGGTGAGCATGTATCTCATTTAGTAGGGGTCTGGCCGGGAAGTACCGTGGTATGACGCGTGTGTGCAGTTGGAGAGCACAATGAGTCAAGGGACAGTAGCGTGGAGAACAACAGCATAAAAAGCACAAATGAAAAATAAGCATCTTCTCCAAAACCCCTGCGCCCGAGATTCGTCGGTCCTCCCCTGTTGTCTGCAAGATCCCGTGAGCCAAGAGATTGCAATGCCAAGGCCAGAGCGACATGTCAATCCCGGGATCTAGCAGGCACTAATCAATCCCACAATTTGGGGAATCGGGCCTTGGAGTCGACATGGCCTTTATACTTTTTGGGTGGGAAATTTCGATCTCCGTGCCAGACAATCCGCAAGAGGGCCTTTCCAGCGGCTGCCGTGCTTGTGCCGGTGCTAGTCTGTGCGGCTTGTGGGTACAAGATCGAAGCCGGCGCCAGGGGCAGCCATGCAAGTATCTCTTAGCACTCGATCCGGCATGTCACCCTCCGAGATGGACCCTGGATCTTGATTGCTTACATGTCTGTGGTGATTGACTTTTGCTTCTTATCCGTGTTCCCCGTCTAAGGAAGGGTCTGAGCGATACACAAGTTCCCGTCGCGATGTTTCACAGGTCTCACCCTGTCCAGGTTTTGGGGGCAGCAGACATCATCGCGGCTTTTTCCTTCAAGCAAACCCGCGCCCCTGATTCGACCATCGGCACTAACACGACGATCATGGCTCTAGAGTGAACCCGGAGCTTGGTTCCAGTGGGGGGGTTCGCCCAGCTGGTGACGATCGCCAACAACCACTAATCCGGAATCTCCCACTGGGAGGGTCGGCCGCTGTCAAGAAATAAAGCCCTCTCCGCCGTTCCTCGTCCCCCTCACGACTGGAATTCTCCGGGCGTCTTTTTTGCTTCTCTTCTTCTTCTTTGAGCAACTCAAAACCTTATCATAATCCCCAAGATGGAGGCCGTTCCTGGGCTGTCCGTCTACACGCTCCCTCCAAGCCCCCCCAAGTGGGATCGGGTCGGCGTCTTCTACGTCTCCTTCTGCGCGACATGGACGACTCTCGTCTTTGCCGGAATGGCCTTTTGCTGGGTCAACCGTCGCAACCCCATCCTGCGCCTCCGCGGTCTACCACTATCCTTTGCCGCCATCGCTTTCCTTCATCTGTACTGGATCCTCGGCCAGATCACCTACCCCATCGGCGGCACCATGCCTGTCGTCCCTGCGTATGACGTGCAGTATTTCTTTATGGGCATCTGGTTTCCCCTGGGCATCGCTCTTTTCCACGCCTCCAACAATCGTTTCCTTTACGTCGCCAAGCTGCAGAAGCAGTTTACCAGTCCATACCTCCGGACCAGATCGGGCTGCAACGGGTCCAAGAGTTCGTGGCTCTGTCGTCTGCGGAACATGGACTACACGAGGAGGATCATGATCTTTATCGGCCTTGGAATGGTCGTCCAGGTATTTTTGGTTTTTTTTCCCTTCACCCGTCTGCAATGCTGACTGCTATTGATAGGTCCTCCTCACCGTCGGTATGTGGCTGGCGTGCCGCAAGTACCATCCCACCTACGGCATCCCCGGCACGGAACTCCGTGGCGCAACACTCCCAGAGCAGCTCGTCGACTTGGGTCGGGGTTGGGAATGGTGGCCATCTGTTCTCTGGCAGGTCATCTGGACCTGGATCGTGCGTATCTAAAAGCCAAACGCCCGCTGATTCTCGTCGCTGATTCTCTTTTTGCAGGTCGCACCCATCCTCATCTGGAGAGCCTGGGGCATCCATGACACGATGGGATGGCGGACTCAGACCATCGGATGCTGCATCTCCAAGTTTGTTTTCCACCCGCTGTGAGGCTTCATTCAACTGACATTGTTGTTTAGCTTGCATGCAACGCCGATGTTTCTGATTGCAAGCTACGTGCCTGCGTTTGCGCCTGTCAACATGTACTTTTCCCCAAGTCAATGGTGAGTTTCTCTGTTTGCACCGGAGTGAATCAAGAATTTATTGACAATACTCAGGATTCATCTTTCCGTCCTCATGTTTGAAATATTCACCGTCTTTGTCCCTGCCGTCCAGGTCATCCGGCAAATGATCGTGGCCAAGCACGCCGCCGCCTCCAATGCCAAATGGGATACCGAGTCGCAGACAACCACTCTCAGGACATCGAGTTCCATCGACCGCAAGTTCTCTGCCTCACTGAGCCTTGCGGAAAAGGGCCCGACCCTGGATTATACGGACGAGACAATGGGAGACCGGCTATTCACCATGAGCGCTCTCAACCAAGTCCTCGACGACAACCCTGCTCCGCTGCAAGACTTTTCCGCGCTCAGTGACTTTTCCGGTGAGAACATTGCCTTCTTGACACGGCTCGCAAGATGGAGGGCTTCCTGGCACGCGGAACCGTCCAAGGAGCAGAGACTCGAGGCGTACAACCGCGCACTCGAGATCTACACCGACTTTATCAGCCCCCGCGACGCCGAGTTCCCCTTGAACCTATCATCGCCAGACCTCAAGTCCCTCGAGGAGATATTCGAGAAGGCTACTCGGATCCTATGGGGCGAGGCACGAATCGACCCAGCCGTGCCGTTTGAGCGACCCTTCTCCAACGGATCAGGCTCGTCAAGCGCGCCTACACTAGGAGGTGTGGGCACCAAGGCGCGATACACGGGTGAAATCCCGGATACCTTCAACCCTGCCGTCTTTGACGCCGCCGAGAGCCACATCAAGTACCTCGTCTTAACAAACACCTGGCCAAAGTTTGTCAAGGAGATGCAGCAGCGGAGACGGTCGAGCGAGACGGCGAGGAGTGCATTTACGGCGTCTTCGGAGGGTACGCTTGCGAGCAGGGTGTCGAGCAAGCTGTCCAACTTGATTCATTCCTTCATTTGAGATTCCCTATTTTCCGTGCTTGTATGCTGAAAAGAGAGTTCAGACGGGATTATTTGACTTATGAGAGCAGGTGGTCGGTCCATAGTCTTTGCACATATTTCCTTGTAATTTCTTAGCGGTGTAGTTCTCAGAACTTGAGTCGCGCTATGATTTTCATTTCAATAAGAATATTCACAAAGCTTAACAATTGAAATTGTTCTGTTCTTACACAGTATAATGCCTTGGGTGACGAATGCTCTAATAAGTCCTTGGCCGCATCTTTGCTGGTTCCTGGATGATACCATAGGTACGCAATGGCCGCTGTTCACTCAGCCCAGTTTCTATTGGGCTGGCACAGGGTAGGCCAAATTCGGAAGCTTGTCCCTCAGCTTGAGGTACCTTAATGCTTGACAAGGCACGGACAGAATTAAGGGGCTTGTTGATTTCATTGAATTGAAAACTGAATCTTGAGGTGCGACATGAACTCTTGTCCTATTGTTCAACTTGTACTCGACTGAGCCCGGGTCTTCGTCGTTACGACGATAAGCAAGTTAAGACTTGAATAAAAATAAAAATAAAAATGCACGCTCAAACAACACGTTCTGGGCTTTTCAACTTTTATAGGTAGAGGGCAGGGTATGCTAATGTCTAGGACACCTTCTTCTATTGGTGGAAGAACCCGACGTGGACTTGTCTATTAACCCCGTCCTTAAAACCGTTGTACGGGCCGGTATTCAAATTAATAAATGGCCCGGATGGCTCGGTCAGGAAAGAAGCTTATATCAGCTTTGATTAAACCCCGTTATCTCCGAAATGCGAGATATAGCAGGACTGCTCAATTAAGGTACTTCTCGATATAAATACCGCTGCTGCAGATGTCATTTCTGATATTCGGCAATATTTGGTGTTGCAGGCATTGGATTATCGCTCTTCCTACACAGTGTCTTGAGCTTGATCCACATTCGTTATGGCTTTTTCGCGCGAAGAGCGACTGCAATTGGCAGTCATGGATCCTGAATTGGCTGAGGTACGGGGTCTGCTATAATGAAAGGCCATTTCGTTGACGCTATATAGTTTCTGAAAACCGCCAATATTCCCCAGATGGATACGTCTGACCCAGCCAAGGTCATCGCCGACTTGAGATGGTATATGAAGAGCCGCCATCAACCTCCGGACCCTGACAGTGGGGTTGTCGAGCGTGACATTCACTACCCTACGCGGGATGGGCATCAACTGCGTGCGCATGTCTACGAGCCGGCTAGCAAGTCTACTTCGGCCCCCCCTCTGGTTGTATATATACACGGAGGTGGATGGACAATCGGTTCCCCGGAAGACAGCGGGGCTTCGTGTCGGAACCTCGTGCAGAAACTAGGAGTCGTGTGTCTCGCCCCGTCATACCGGCAGGGCCCCGAGGACCCATTCCCGGCTAGCATCAATGATATGTGGGATGCCCTGCAGTGGATTGCTGCCCATGCCGAGTCTGGGCTCGGAGTCTCCCTATCGCAAGGCTTTGTGATTGGAGGTTCCTCAGCTGGAGGCAACATGTCTGCAGTACTAAGCCACCTCGCGCGTGATGAGCATCTGAGCCCCCCCATAACCGGCTTGTTTCTCCTCGCACCTCTCATCTTGCCGGTGGAAGCCAAAGATGCTCTCCCTGACAAGTACAAGGAGATGTATCTCTCGCGTACACAACCAGAATGCAAAGACGACCCAATTCTCACTCCCGCTCTCGACAAGATCTTTCACGACTCAGCCCGAGGGGATCCTACGTCTCCCATGTTTGTGCCATATATCTGGCCGACAGGCCACAAGGACTTGCCGAGGACATACTTCCAGGTCTGCGGGATGGATATCTTGCGGGATGAGAACTTGATTTACGAGCAGGTGCTGCGGGAGGATAATGGGGTTGAGACTAGGTTGGATGTGTATCCTGGGATGCCGCATATCTTTTGGAGCAGTTTCCCTCACCTGGCACAGGGCAAGAAGGCAGTTTTGGATCTCGAGAATGGAATTAAGTGGTTGTTGAGGAGGTAGATGTGGAAGCACCCAGTATGTAGTGAAGCGCTTTCCACGCCCTCAATCTTCAACCTAATAAGAATTCCTGACCTTGTTACTCCGCAAGTTTCTCAATCCCCCACGCCCTCTAGGCTCCCTCGCCAGTCGCCTTGTCTGTTTCATTCTTCTTCTCTTTGGCCAAAAGAGCCAATACCTCGACAGCCTCATCCTCTCTACCAAGAGGCACAAACAGGTGGTCGTGATAGAATCCACTGACGGGGTTCACACCCATGCTCCTTGTCGCCAGCCTCGTCGCTATCACAGCCATGAATCCAACGGCTTCCAGACTCGAAGTCACGTTGAGAGTGATCATCTTGCAGGGGAAGAAGTAGTCGATCTTATGAGAGACTGCATAGTCCATGCTTGTGATGACGGTGATGCCTTCGGACTCTTTGAAGATCATCTGCGTTTCAGACAGAGGCGGCAAGTCGGATGGGTCGGAAAAGGTAGCAAACACATAAGTTGACGGGTGTAGGACTGTAGTGAGTGTGGATAGGAGCTTGTCTAGAGACGTTTCGCCGGGGTCGTTTTCTAGCAAGGACATTTTGTCGCGTTTTGGTAAGGACGTTGTTGAAGAGTTTCTAGAGAGGTTGAGAAGAATCTACAATTTTTAAACTGGCTGATGGGTGGAGTGGGAACGGGACTTGAGGTCATTGGTAGGGCGCGCCCAGCGTTACCGCACTAACCAAACTGGATGTTAGCAACTTTAAGCGCTGACGTAGAGATATCCTCGTGTGGACCAAAGTCGTATGGATTTCTTGTTTAGGAGTTTTTGATTATCAGGTGCAGCTGGAAGGGTTAAATTGAGAAGGTTTGAGTGTATATGGCATTGGGCCGATGAATTGCCTATTTGTATAAAGATGCTGTGTTCTTGTCCCAACATGTTTCCTCTAGTCCATCTGGTTAAAGGGAGTGGATTTATTATACCAATATCGCTTATCTACGTAGATATAGCGGTGGAACATGAGTTGTTACTCTCTAAAGCAGAAAAGGAGATACTGTATACAGGGAGCCCAGGTTGTGTCTGGCACCGCTTCTCATGTTTACCAGTAGCCCAGAGCTTTGTGCTAACTCCAACTGGCATGATCAAAGCTACAAACAACCAGCCTTACAAAATTAGAATGAACAGCCAGCACACCCAATCCATTTATCCCACCCGCTTCTTCTCATCCCAAGCCGGGATAGTTTTAGGATTGAGATCTACAAAGGTCCGAAGATATGTCGTTCTTTGACGTGTAGGTTCTGTACAAATCGGTAAGGCTTCTTCTCCCACGCACCTTGGCAAATCCGTTGGAACAGCGTCATCCCCCGACGCAGAAGATACGTGTTGCGTCGTGGTACGTAAAGAGACCTTGTCTCGTGGATTTTCTAAGATTCGCTACCGGTAGTTTCCCGATCCAGTTGATCCGACGTCCGTAGGCCTGCTCGAGTTCGGCACAATTAGAATCATAATCCGAAAGCGAGCTGTTGACTTGCTGTTACCACGGGGACCCTTTTCATCTCTACTTTAGCGGATCTCAAGGGACTGTCCGTCAGCACAGCACTCTACCATACTCGGTCGAGGCAACGCTGGAATATTATGCCAGGGATCTTGCCTCCAATACGATCCTCAAGAGGCTCACTGTCTTCAATCGGCTGCTAGGTTAGGAATATTGAGGCTATGTTGTGGAGTGTCTTCCCAGTACCTGGCCCAAGAAAATTGAGTTTCAGCTGTCGCTATTCCTCTAGGTTCCGTGTCTCATGTAGTCCGTCGCGAGTGGCGAAGACCTAAGCATCCTGAATAGTTGATATGACCTGGCTTCTGCGGGAAGAGGTTTGCAGGGCCCCGAAGAGCGGAAGACCGAGCCGAGGGCTCCCGAGCTCGAATCAGAGAAAGGTTCAAGGACCATTGGTTCCATCTATTAGAATGCCTGAGTCGGGCATGAAAGCTAGATTGCTGAGAGCTTCAGCCAAGCCTCATCAATCGTGTTGTCGCAAGATAAGATAGCGGTAGAGTGAGAGCCTAATAAGCACGCAAGGCAGCTTTATCAATGCTAAGCATCTTCTAGGTAGACATGTGCTTGCTCCCTCGAAAGATAGATGCAAGTGGAGAACCGGAGATGTCTGAAAGTTGAGGGTAACCTACGAGAGTCATAGTGGACTAATCTGCACGTACCTGGTCACGGTGTAAGGCAGTGTTCATGATACATGGTGTTCTAGAGGCATGTTGTACTTTCAACATATTACTCGGGAGCCATCCTCTCTCTTTGTCTACGATCATGCCCACTCGACTTTACTCTTCTTTCTTAATTATCGTCCATCCCCATTTCTACAGTCGATCTGTAAGCTGATGCTTCGTATTCAGGTCACATCCAAATTTCGGCCTGCCATAAATGGCAACCACTCCACAAAGCAAATTTCCTAGGCGAGAGTGAAAGGACGTGGATAATGATTGCTAAGCCTCGTTGATGCCTTCTCAGAGACATTCCAAATCAGGAGATTTATTCAGCACATCCGTGGCCGTCATGTTGAACCGGGCATAGGGAACCAGTCAATCACGCACGTGGGTGCATTCCGCAATGTCCAGCCCTGTAGGGCTCGAATATATCTGAAACGCGCCAACCAAACCTAGTATCTAAGCTTTTTCTGACACCATGGGGGCCATGCAGCTAAGGCGATGGATGGGGCGAGGATCTGCAGGGGTAGAGATCCTTCTATCAGCTTAACAAAGGAGATATTACGGCGTTAATCGGTCGTAAGTTTACAGCTGAAGATGATGTGGAGTAGAATGAGTCCGCTTTTGATTTGATAGATCCCAAACCAGTCAGTGGGATCTGAACATCAACATTTTGGCGATCAAGTCCCCGAAGCTGAGTCACCACGATAAACAGAGCAATATGAAATCAACAAGGTCTATTGCAAGAATTGTAAAAATAGCGCATCAAATGTGTATATTTTTTACACTAATAGAATAGGAATGCTGAAAAACGATCCACCAATTCCGTCCTGAGTGCCCATACTCTTCCAAACTTAAACATTGCAGGGGAAGTTGGTCATGTCGTCGCGGGAGTGTCCATAGAGCAGGTAGTAGTTCTCAATAACCTCGTCCATGGGGCAGATGGGGATGTTGAAGACACCGGGGGACTCAATTCCGGCACCGGCAAGGCCTTCGAGCGTCTCCCTGCTGGGCTCGTTCATGTCAAGCTTGAAGCCGTTCTTGCCGCCGTTGGCGTTCTTGGAGTTGAGGGATCTAATTCACGAGTTGTCAGTTAACCAGATAAGTTGTTGAGGGGGGAAAGTAGCAGCATACCCAATAATGACATTGTCAAGGCTAATGTCGGTGAACTTCTTGTCGACCAGAGACTGGAAGCCGGGGGGAGACTCGAAGCCTCCGCAGTCGGAGTCGCCGCTCTTGCTGTCGCAGATCGTGTTGGCACCACGACCGGCGAGAAGCCAGTAGGACTTGCCGTCGTGGCAGAACCGGCCGTTCTTCTGGGTGTCGTCGTTGATCCAGTGCTGAGCCTGGGTGGTGAAGGTGGCATCCTTGTTGTAGCCGGGGTCCTCGTCGCAGGCGGCGTCGGACTCGGCGATGAAAGGGTAGATCTCGTCGGGGGAGTAATTCCAGGCCAGGGGGATGAGGAACGAGTTGATGGCCCGCTTGACCTGCTTGGCGTGGTCGGCGCGGTCGAGGAGCCAGCCGTCGCCGAACATAGAGGCGTCCGAGATCATGGCGCCGAGCTGGTTGTAGCCGTCCTCGGCACCGCCAAAGAGCCACTTGTGGGTCTCGAGCACGCTGTCCTTCCAGCCCTCGGTGAGAGCCTGCATCTGAGCAGTGAGACCGTTCTGGACACCAAGCTGGTCCTTGCTGTGGTTGCATATATGGTTAGCTGCGAACTACTCTCTTGGTCGGGGCGACCTACGCTCGGGAGTTGAGGATATCCTTGGTGAGGGTCAGAGAGTTCTTGACCAAGTCGTTGGTGGTATCCTTGAGGGTACCAGCATTCTTGCTGTCAGTGAACTTGGGACCAATGACTGTGAAGTCTTGTCAGCAACTATCCCTTTTTTTTGTTTTTTACCAAAAGAGTTTCCATACGCTTGTTCCAGGCGGGGCCCATGACAATACCCCAGGACATCAGAGCAATGTCAATGAGGATAGAGGTAGCAAGACCACCCTCCTTGGGGGGGACCTTGCCAAACTCCTCGGCGATGCTACCAATGTCGTTGTTGAGGACAGCCTCGCCAACGGCGCTCCAGATGTTGGAGTGCATCTACCAACGTTTGTCAGCCAGGTTGAACAAACTGCTAAGCGTCAGAGTGCGGCTTACAGCAAAAATGTTCTCGAAAGAGTGGAGGATAAAGTATCCGGCAGGGGCGCTGGCGGAGTGGCACTGCAGGTGAAGGTCCTCGCAGCCGCTGCCCTCGTCACTGAAGGTCTCGCAGAACATATCCTGGGGACCGTGGAAGAAGTTGGAAACCTGTTCAAGTCAGTGTTCATGTTACTTGCCAAAAATTTCTCTCGTGTCCACTTACATTGTTGGAAAAGTGCTTCTGCTCACGGCCGGAGGTGATGTTGGCCTTCCAGCCGTCGATAACAGCAGTCCAGGCATCGCTGGCGTCGACCTGCTTCCACCGGTCGGGGCCATACTTGGTGTGGTCCGTCACACCTTCGTTCTCGCAGTCCACGGAGCGCCAGTCGTTGGGATCCTCGACGGGCACAGGCTCCTCAAAAGGAACGGTGGTGGTGGCGGCAGTCGAAGCGGACTCCTCGGCGGGCTCAGTGGTAGTGACGGCCGGAGTGGGGACTGGGGTCTGGCCCTCGGGGACATCCTGGCGCTTGTAGGCGACGGGAGGGAGGACCGGGGGAATCGCGGCGGTCTTCACCTCGAGGTCCTCGTGTGAAGGGGCTTGGGCGGGGAGCGCAGACCCGGCATTGGGGAGGGACAGGAAGACCGAAGCGGTCAGCAACAGAGGCTGCATCCAGCGACCCATTTTGATGATTTTAGGCGTTGGATTCTTTGGTTTGCAGATCGGATGTTGTGCGGCTTGCTCACGATGATAACATTGATGGGCCGCTTGGGGATTATATAGTCTGATATTGTCAGGTCCTTTGGACTTCAATTACGCCAGCGGGCCAAATCCAAGGCCGACAGGCCAAAGGACTAAGAGCTAGCTCGAATCCATCTCTCATGCAGGAGCAACAAGGTGATTTCCCAGAGTGGCTCTATCATCTCGACTTCCATGGAAGTCTCCCCATGTGGCCCCCTTGGACATTGCTCGGTGATGCATTCTCGTAAGGTCGACTCGATCCTGAATTATAAGCTGTGCTTACCAGTCCGAGTCAAGCCGTTCAGCTTGAAGGCGAGCGCGCCAGTTAGACGCGAGCCTAGCAGCACGCGTCGGTAGGGGTATGTTTTAATTTAAGACCAGGGGGGGAAGGCTTCACAGATGGGAGGAACCATAGCCCTTGCGCAGCCCTGCGAGTAAGCGCCAAGCCAAAATCCTTCAACATGGGTGGCCCCTTGCAGCGAGCGATGTAGATCTGTCGAAACTGCAGACCGAGCGCCCTATGAACGGCCGGGTTGTGTGGGGCAAATATGGCGATGGCTAATCAGTCGGGCGCTCTTGGCATTGTCGTATAACGTATTGATCCAACGAGAATCGAGCGAGACCACGTTCTCTGTGGGGAGCTGGCGGTCGGGTGTGGGAGGCCGAATCCTGGAGGAAGTGCCAAGAAAGAAGCCCAAGCTGTTTCGGCGCTGGTAATAATCCTTCACAGGATGACTTGTATCATTTCGAATGAGCTTTTCGGCTAATCGGCACTTGGGATTGATAGGATAGTACTCCAAGTCGTTGCCAAACGCTGCGAAGCGCATAGGATGGTCAAGGTACAGGTGCTGTTAGCCTAGAAAATAAGGGTGCCAAGGTTTTAACCTTAAATTTAGAACACGTCACAGGGTAACTAGGTTAACGTTATGCTTGTTTTGCTGGACGTAAGCGCCGTAATGATTTAGTGTCACCAGCCCCTGCCACTGAAATCCGTAGGAGTACTCAGCATCAATTATGTCAACATATTGAACAGACTCTGAGTCGTAAGGGCGGGTAATATGGAAAAACAACATGTCAGTCTAGCAATTCTGGTTGAATTTTATTGGCAAGCGGGCCTGTCTTAAATGCCTAATGTCTGTCGTCTACGTTTGTTCGAGCTCTGCCAGTCTTGCATCTGCGTTGGACACAAATTGCTGAAATCGGTGACCAAAATTTGGTAGCATCTTCACCGGCTTCACTTGTAGCTCTTTACAGTCCAAACCCTCCTAATCGTCTAGGTTCCCTACACGGATTGGGTATGGTACAACAGCTGTCCCAGATTCCCACCCTACAGTGATACGATGAGTGAAGAAGGGTGCTACGCTAACATGCGTCCCGGACCTACCTTCAGGTATTCACTAGAAGCTTCTGGTTTCTCATGTTGAATTTTTTCTTTCTCTTTATGTATATCAACGTGCCGTCGTTGCTGTCTTGGTTCACCAAGATATTCAACTCACATCGCAAAAGCCTACATGACTCCCCGAGGGCCAGATCTCATAGAAACTAATTGACAATCCCGAGTTCCAAAATGTTGACGACCCCAGGGCAAACCGTTTCCGGAGACCGAGATCTATGATATCCTGACAGCCAATGGCGGTTCAAGACTCGGTGCTTGGCAAAGTGGAGGGAGCCTTACCTGGCGCCTGGGAATCATCTTGATTAAACCTTGGTGATTTGGAGACTCATGAAGTCGACCGTCTCACCCTAAGCCTCATCCATCCTGCTTCAGAATGAATCCCAAATTCTCACCCCAACAATCATCATCGCCATCCTTCTCGCCCGCCTAGGGACACCGAACACATGCAAGTAATACTCTGAAGCTGATATAGCGATCCTTCGCGCGCCAGGGTCAGACGGCAGTGGTGGAGAGCGGAAGGCTCGGGTGACACTGATGTCTTGGCCCCACGTTGCTCTTGGTAAGCTGCGTCGAAGCTCGTTCCCGATTCCGAAAGCCGTTAGGTTGCGATGTAATGTTCTATGTAACCCAGAATTTGGAAAACCAGCGTCTTAGTATGGGCAACAACAACAAGAGTTAAATCAAGAGAAACCGTCTACTGACGTTAAAAGTAGAAGGAGTCCCCTAACTTGACTTATCAGCGCAGCATCATTCCTGTTCTAGCATATTGACGCTCGCGCCAAAATGAACTTGTGACATCGTTCGGTGGCGAAGTCATATTGACAAATGCAAGGAGAAACAAGATAAATTAAGCATGTTGGACAAACTCGAGTTAAAGGATTGCGATGCCTGCGAATTGGCTAATGGGCGATTCGGCCTTTTTGTTTCATGTCGATCGAGGAGCTAGTTCGTCCACGTGCCTCATTGATTGGGACAAGGCCGAACTCGGTCTGTGCGGGGGATATTTTATAAGCAAGCATAACCCTGATGAGAGTCCAGGGGGCTCCACCAGGAATCGTTATTTGTTGATGGTCGGGGGTTAACCAGCTCCGGGACACGGCTGCAATTGGCTGTTGCGTATGTTTGATGTCGATCCTTGGAGCAAGGTCCGGTCTTGTTTATACCACAATCAGTTTGTCGATAAGATCAAGGTCTGCTGAGTTTCCTTGGGACTACCCTCGCGTTGTCCTAGAAGTTAGTAGGCTAGAGTTGGAAATGCAAATACTTGCGGATCCAAACTACAAGCCGGTCAGGGTGGACGTTCTAGGCTTGTAAAAACCTTTCCAAGCTTATTCCTGGAGCCTAAAAATGAGAACTATATGTTGACCGCTTACACCTCCATCTCATCGAATCCTCATCTCACTGTAACTCGGAACATTTATTTGTATGTCTGTGATCTAGACGTCAGCACGTCCAGCCCCCCATCTCGCCAACAACTGGCTCTAAAGGTGATCCGGTTGCTGTCCATTGCCAAGATCTGTTGTCTTTATCGTTCTTGCAAACATGCACGTAATGAACGTTTCCCTCCAAGGTCGAGCTTAAAGTCATCATGGAGATGAGGGAGGAAGATTCTGAGTTCTCCTCCCGGGTCAGCTCTGCCAAAACGAACTCCACTAACAATAATTTCTAAACGTTGAGCGTGAGCTTGCCACAGAAAGCTTGTTTGGTCACCCATGAAGTCTTGGCCATCTGCAGCATCCTGCATTATGATTGTACATGGAGTAACTCTGCTACCCTCAGATGGATTAGAGGAAACAAGCCAGCAAAAGAAGATAATATCTTTACATAATTTAGGCATTCAAAATTGGAGCATCTTCAACTCTGGCCAATAAGTCTGCATCAGATTCGTAGAGACGTGGGCAACGGCTCAGTTGCTTGAATTCCTTGACCACATTGGGACTTGGTATGTCGCTGGGCTTGACTTCTGCGGCTCACCATCCACACGCCGCGGCAGTTTATGGTGCAAGATGCGGCAGTACATGCAAGCAAGATGCTGACTTAGGGGCGTTTAAGCGAAATGACTGTGATGTTGCTTAAAACGTCAACGCCAAAGTCCTCCCCCGCCGTCTATAAAGAGGACTGATGGCCTACTAACCTTGCGTATTAACTTAAACACTATATTTTGGCAACTGGGCAATATGCATTTCCCTAGGTCTCAAATTTTGAAGGCGCTCTGGCGGTTCATGAGCACAAAAAGCAATGTAGGCGGAAAGCCGAGAACCCCAGTGCGTTGTGTGGTTACACTTCATTAATGGCGAAAATTTAACCAATAAGTAAAATTTGAATAGCTTTTCAGTATAAACAGTGTTTAATCTGTTGTAAGCATCGTCTAAACAAAAGCCCAGTCCGATCCAGCTTTCTTTGTTCTTCATCTCGCAACCCGAGCTTCTCGCTTTCCCCGTCCATTGGATTCTTTCAACTACACGGTACTACGCTGGAAATCCAGACCAACCCCTAGAGTCGCCCAGCGTCGCTGCAAAGACTTTTCTATAAGATGATTATGCGAGCGGAAACTCACACTCGACTCCTGACGATCCTCAGTGGTCTAGCCCTGGGTCGATGAGCTCACCGACAAGCTCTCCCAAGCACTGCTGCGGGACCTTGGCAGAGACACCTGACACCTTTCGCAAAGCAGATCCAAATGATTGAGCTACACCGACAGAAATTGCGCGGCTGCTCCGACCTCTTCCTTCCCCAGTGTAGCGACTAGGCTGAAGCTGACATCTGCAGAAGCGATACACAGTCGGTTCACTAGATGCACGGGAAGGGAAAAAGAAAGGGGGGCCATGACATGTGTCGTGGAACAAGAGTCTTGACTCCATATGTACTAGTCGGTTGACGGAAATACAAAAGCGGGATAAAGGGGCGCGACGATCCGTTGATGATCTATTCTATTTGGAATGCACAGCTGCCGGCAGCTTGCCCTCACTACAACAAAGAACACAGTATCTTACCACATCTCTAGCATCAAAATAAACCCGATGCTAACACATTTGATGGCAGGATATCAACTTGTCGATACAATGAGAGAGTCTGCATGCGAAAGTAACCTGCACCGATTCATTCGACGCAAGAGGCTTTGCCTTGGATCTTGCTCTCACCAAATGCCAGAGATGGCCATACTGGATCTATCTACCCACTTGTTTGACTGCAAAGTATCAGCGGCTTGTAAAGCGCCAGGTTTGGAAATGATTCACGGCACGAGAATTTTGCCTTGCCTTCAGCCTTACATCACTAAGCCAACCAAGAAGCAAGATTAAAGAACCCCTACTACTAATATAGGCTCTGTGTATATCCGCGAAGGAAAAAAAAACTGTGTTCTTTGTTGCGAAGGCAAGATGCCCTTGACGGAGTAGTCGAGCATTACAGATAGACGACGAAATGGGGATAAATCCGGGAGATAATAACATTTGTAGGTCACGATTGTCACTACATAGTGGGGGCTAGCTGCGGTAAAACTACACAGAAATCCCATTCCATCTTCGGCGACAAGTAAGAGGGAGACTTGGTCGTACACCTTGCAAGCCTCGGGAGATTACGGCCAACAGTGTTGCTACATGGGTAGCGCGTTAGCTCTGTGTCCGCCTTATAAAACACGTCGATTATGCCGTTAGCCAAGATAACAAGACGAGGACCCGAACCAAACTCAAGTTCCTAACGCGGTCGTTATCACGCTGAGCTCAAGAGTCATATATCCTGGACCAGATTACGTAATCTTTGAGCAAGAGCTCCGAGAGGTATATATAGTAGAAGTTGAAGCGAATTTTTCAAGGCCTGGGTAGCTCAATTGGTTAGAGCTTCAGTCTTTTATTTAGAACTAAGACTAAGTTCGTTTTGAGGGAACTGAAGGTTCGGAGTTCGAGCCTCCGCTCGGGCGTTGTGCTTAATGTAAGAGTTTCTTTTTGCTCTTTATATCTATCCATTTCTTTTATCCACCACCCCCCCTTCCTCCTGTTTAGGTTCTTTATTTAAATTATAGAATTTTCTTTCTTATGTTTAATTGACCTTGATACGTCCTCCGTGACCAAGCCTGAATATAAAGACAAGATCAGCAATATCTGCGAAGGGAAGGGTGGTATCTTGAATCTAGAGCGGCATGGGGGTTGTTGCTGGTATGGCTAGCCTCGTTTGGAAACATTCATTATCTACACCATACCTAAAGAAGTCCACAACAATCTTTGTCCAAAAATGTGCAAGCTAGAACAAACTGTTCACTGCGCTGGGTCGTTTATATATACAGCACTCGCGCCTGACTACCAAGTAGTGCTGCTTCCAAGAGTCGATCGCCCCGGGGGGCCCTATCACCCAAATACCGTATTCACAGCCGGCACGATTGACTTCATCTCCCTCATTTATTGGCTCGGGGATGCACGATATCCGGAGAACCGACAAGTATGCGCTATTGCACCCGCTGTCCACCGATTAAACAAACATGCGGGCTGTCATCTAATGGAATGCTTGTTCTCACACGCGCTGGCCGTATTACTTTGTACCAGGGTTCTTGATTCCAGCTTTAGTACGCGTTCCAGTTACCAAGTGAGAACCGCTCGTCGTTGCGGCCTTGGATAATCATAGGCAGGTACCTGGCCAGCGTTGTGGTTGTAGGCTAATTGTATTGGTGGTAGAGTATCAGGGCCACCTACTTTCATATCGTGAGGCAACAGGTATTGTGCTCCGGAAACGATCCATTCCAGCTTGCTTACTTGTTGCAAGGTGGACATGGGTTGGAATCAAAGACACACCGGCTTGTGTCGATACGGTTTTCTCCAGATGCGGCGAAATGGTCACGTACGACATCTGTGGGCAGTGTGACAGAGAATGGACGTGTCGTTGTAGTGGATGAATGTCTCGCATGTCGCTACCATCCACGTCACTCTGTGGACAGACCTCCCCAGCTGCAGAGTTCGGGGTGGCTTATCTCTGTCAAAGATGCAGGTACCAATATCAGCGGGTTTTCTTTGGGCACTAGTTAAACGGCATTTGGCAATCTCCCCGATGTCCTTAAAGATCATCAACGGCCGGACCTTTTCCCGACCTCCCCTATTGGAGGAGCAATAAGGTGGGCTTCCAGAGGCCCAGTCATGTTGTCTGTTGAAAGCCCTGGATGGTCAGCGTGGCCGCCGCCATAGCACCCACAGATGACAGTGGCCCCTGTGCCCGACAAGCAACGCCGATTTGATACATTACTAGACTAGTAGTCAAAGAGTCGTGTCGGAGAGCAAGGTTTCGAAGTAGTGACCGCACTGCATGGCGGATAGTTTGCGGCGCAAACCGTAATCCAGGTCAGAATAAACAATGTCCTTGGAGTCCTTGGTATCTGCGTGCTGTTTTACAACTTTCATGCTACCGGGATATGTGGCTTTGGCGGATCAGGAGTGACTTGCAATCGCAAAGGGCTTCAATGATGCTCGCGATGGTTGCCCTGGAAAAAGTAGTGAAAGAGCTACTGAACCCCGGCATAGGGCTTGTCATTAAATACTTGGCAACTTCATCTTAAGCCTCTAAAAAGAAAAGAAGGAGAGAAAAAGAAAGAGGGGGGGCAGATCGCCAAGGGAGGCTCTATGAACATCCCACGTCCATGGGCTACAATGGTATAGAGAGTGGCGCTGTTCAAAGTAGCAGGCTTCCAGGTCACGAATCCCAGTTCGTGGTGTCGAATTACCGTGGCCATCTTGAAGTCGGCCGAAGCCTCAGACACTCGGCCGAGTGCCAGGGATCGAGCCAGGGGGAGGCTCTATTCCCAAAAATGGACAAAATATATACATACAGATATAACCCGATTTGGAAACTGGCTACTGTGGATCCACGGGTCGCAGAAGATTAACTATCGTTAGGGGGGGACACAAAGAACCGTTTTTGTGCCTGACATATTCCCAAGCTCGGGGAACATGCCCCGATCATGTCAGCCTACCATGTGATTACGCCTCTCCAAAAGGTTTTATTTTCAAGCCGGTAGGGCCTTGCAGGGGCCCTGAGACAACCGATAGCTCGGTGCAGCGAGCGGGTAACGTTCCCTAGTGGCCGTTCGCCTGACTTACTTCCTAGTTGAGTTGTGTTTCCGTCAATAGCTTGTGCCAACGCCCTACCAAGACCGAATTTCTTACCTGTGCGTAGGACATAGATAGGCGATGTCACCTCGCCTAACAAGGCCGGCCGGCTTCACGATGGCTAGTGCGCGCGCAGGCAGGCTCTTGTCAACCAAGGCGAACTAGTGCTCTACGCCAGGATTCTCTCATTTTTCGTTCAAGGCGCAGTCTGTAGATCATCTCCCCGTCTTGTTTTGGCTGGTGGGTTGCTGCTACAGAGGATTCTTTGTCTAGAAACCTACGTGGTTTTCGCCAGGGGCAATCAAGATGGCACCAAGCGGAGCGTATATAACCCGATAACCCGATATATCGTCTTGCGTGGTGTCTCTGGTTTCCTTTGCTCTCGTGCTGGCCGGCCGAATCCGTTCTTTACAGAGATGGCGACCAATCTGTTCGAGCTGGCCTATGTAGTTGCCTACATCACCTTTGCGGTCGGGATACTCTCGTCCGCCGCTCGGTTTTATTCGCGTGCGCTGGTCGTCAAGTCTTGGGGCTGGGATGACTGGGCGTCATGTGTTGTTCTGGTAAGTTTCTCGTGGATCCTGACATGCCTAGGGTGGCTTCTTACTTTCAACAGGTTGTCAGCATCATCCATCAAGTGGTTCTACAGTTGTTTCTCAATTTGGGCTGCGGCAAGTAAGTTCCATCCACCCCGATATCCTCGTTCAGCAGCCCGGCAACTAACACCGGCCACGTCAGACCTGGCAATCTCAAATGCAGTTTCCAGTCTCTCGACCTCCTTAGAGTAAGAAACCCGTTGCTCAAGCACGGGAGTGATGAACCTGCTGATGGGCCATATAGACAGCATTTATCGAGGAAATCGTCATCTATGGCGCTCACTGCGTTATCAAGGCGACCTTTCTCTTGTTCTATATGCGCCTTTCTCCCGAATATCCGTTTCGAACATTTGTCTACATTGGTTTTGGACTCGTTGCCAGTGTCTTCCTTTCGAGCTTGTAAGCGTCGGAACACTCTGGCATATTGATGTCTATCGCTAACACTCTTGAGGCTCATGACTGTCCTTCAGTGTATACCTTTCGAAAAGATTCTCAATCCCATGCTGCATCCTGAAGTCAAATGCATCGACACGCGCACGATTATGATTACTCCGCCGGTGCTTGTACGTTCTCCCTGGCGGCCTCATGCTCCTGGATCAATATACTGATAGGCTTCAGAACATTGCCATGGACTTTTACATACTCTGCCTTCCCATCACGACAATCTGGTCCCTTCAGATGACCCTTCGCCGAAAAGTCACCGTCCTCTCCGTCCTCGCCTTCGGTCTGGTCTCCGTCACCGTTGCGATTCTCCGCCTCCCCGTTCTCGTCGCGGTTACTTCGATGAAAACAGATGCCTCGGTGGACGTGGGCAAGATGATCATCGTCGCAGCATTCGAGGTCCAGTGCGCCATTGTCGCCGTCAATCTCCCCTCTTTGAAAGCGCTGTGGACCAAGTTCAGAGGACGGCACAGCTCGGCGGGTAGCAGGGACCCCTCCTCGCAGCGACCATACAAGCTTTCGTCAATGGATGGGGGCAACCGAGGCGACTCGAAGAAGAACAACTCCATGGGCGTGATTACGAGATTGGAGAGGGGGTTGGAGAGCAACGAGTCGGAGGAGGAGCTTTTCAAGCGCACACAGAGGCAGTCGCGTTTACCAATAGGAGTAGAGGCAAGGGCACAATCGTCTGATGACGATGGATCAGGGGATGGCAAGTTTGGGGCGCAGACAATCACCGTCACGACCAACGTAGACGTGCAGCTGTCACCTACCACGGGGCAGCACAAGTTGCCGCCCAAACATGGACTCGGTTATCTAGACACAAGATAGAAATCAGCAAGGGTTTGAACTTAAGTAGAAAGAGATCACGCTACATATTCTACACAAGTTCCGGAACTCTATCAAGGTTTGGCTCGATAAGTTAAGTAGGAGAATGGATGCCGGACCTCGTTCATGTGCGTTCATGTGCCACGACCACTTACCTCGTCAAAGAATACTCCTGCTTCAAAGCCCGTGGACTTTCCATGGGCACTCGGGGTCTTGCACGACTCCGGACCCGGACGACTCTTGATTTAGTACAAAGGCGTGATGCTGGTCAATTGCTTTGTTCTGGTTGTGTCCGATTGGTTTCAGCCTGCCCCTGGCATACCCCAATATTAAACCCGCTAGTCTCTCTTAGCGAGGTTACAGCGGCTAACGAGGGCTCCATCTGCGGTGGACACGAAAGCCCTATCCCCTGAGACTAGCGGCCCATGCCGCCGGACTCAGGCTCCCCGCTCAAGTTCCAGGTTGTATATAACTCGACCGTCGTTCATAGGGAGGTACAGTGCACAACTCTTGCGGAAGAGTAACCCGTACGGCAAAAATGGGGGTGCTTGGCAACATCGACCTAAGCTGGCCACCGGTCGTGGCTCTAGGGCTCGCTGGACTCGTTAGTCTCCTCGTATGGCGCAGGTACTTGTCGGCCATCAGCGATATCCCAGGTCCCTTTGCGGCATCCTTCACTCGACTGTGGCACATGAACCGCATTTTGAAGGGTGACCAGAACCTGGAACTGATTCGGCTGCATGAGAAGCATGGTATGTTGTAGGGAGGTCCGCATCTGGCAGTCTTGCTTACACGCTTCAGGCCACTTTGTTCGAGTATCCTACGACGAGGTTAGCGTCACTCACCCAGACGCCATCAGGAAGATTCTTCAAGCCCCCCTACACAAGGTAAACCACCTGAACATATGGCGCTTGCCACCTGACTGACTTTCTTTGAGGGAAACTGGTACAAGATCCACGCCCTGCCGGATTACCGCTTCCAATCCCCAATGAGCACGACGGATCCCAAGAAGAAGGTTGAAAAGTCCAAGTACATCGCCGCCGCCTACACAGTCTCCAGCGTCCTCAGATCGGAGGAGCACATCAGCCGGACTTTTGAATCGTTCCTCGATTGGCTGGATGCGTACGCAGCTGACAGGAAGCCCATGGACCTCGACAAGTTTATTTCCTACGCAACCTTTGATGTCGTCGGCGAGATCGTCTTTTCCAAGCAGTTCGGCTTTCTCGAGCAAGGCAAAGACATTGGAAACGCCATAGAAAACTCTCTGGCCCTGAACGCCTACGTCGCGGTCGCGGGATACTTCCGGTGGATCAACATTGCACTTCTAGCCAACCCCGTCGTGACTTGGCTGTCCATCATGCCCATGGGCCACCTGTTCAACACTACAAAGGCCGTTCTAGCAGACCGTGAAAAGAACCCCGAGACCCGTTTTGACGCCATCTCGTATTGGTTCAAGCAGCACAAACAGCACCCCGACAAGTTGACGATTCGAGAAATCAACACTCAAGCTCTTGCGGCCGTCGGCGCGGGATCAGATACTGTTGCATGCGGCATCCAGTCGTTCATCTACCACATGATCCATCACCCTAATGCCTGGGAACGCGCTCGTGCTGAAGTAGATGAGGCGGTGGACAAGGGTCTATGCCAGGACCGGGTAGTTTCATACGCGGATGCCCAACAACTTCCGTAAGTTTCTTGAATATTCTTTCCTCGCGTGCTGACGAGACTGATACGGGATCAGCTTTGTACAAGCCTGTGTGAAGGAGGCACTGCGGATATTCGGTCCAGTACCAATGGGGCTTCCCCGTATAGCTCCCAAGGGAGGCTTGACCATTGGTGATCGGACGCTGCCCGAAGGGACCATTGTGTCCGTGAGCCCTTGGGCGATCCACCACTCCAAGGAGCTTTGGGGTGAAGACGCACATGATTTCAATCCCGACCGGTGGCTAGAGGGAGACGCTGCAGCCAGGGAAAAATACTGGATTCCCGTGAGTCGAAACCTCCCCCTGGCCTGGTAGCCGTCGTGCATACTAACACACATCCACGCAGTTCGGAGCAGGCTACGGCTCGTGTCCGGGTCAAAACGTTGCAAAGATTGAGCTTGCAAAGATCACAGCGACTCTGGTGAGAGACTACAAGATCAGACAAGTCGATCCGAAGCAGGAGTGGAAGTGGAGGGCTTACTTTACAGTTGTTCCTAATTCGTGGCCTGTTTTTATCGACAAGAGGAGAAAAGAGTGATACAATGCCGTCTTGCATATTAATCTTGAAGCAAATGAAACATTTTTGCGGCGCCCTGTTACCCATATATTTTATTTCTTGTCTTGGCCGGAGATGATTCGTCACAGCAAGATGAACGAATTACAAGAGTTGGGTTGGGAGAGTTCAAGCCACAGGTATAGTTATTATCAGGATCTACAACTATCTCATGACTAATCCTAACTATATTCGACATTATTGGCAAATGTTTTGGTTGTTTCAATGCTATTAAAAAGATGCAGGCAATTGCAAGCAGGAAGAGGAAGCCACAAGGTTATGTCTCAAGAAGAGTATGGGCTTGAGACCATTGTTCATAATGAGAATCGCTTATAGTGCCAATCATTTCGTAGTATCGGTGTATCGGAACCTGAGATGCCCCAGTGGTTAGATTGTGGAAAATAGACAGAAGAAGCCGCCTACGTCTTCAATCTTCAGCGTAGCTAAATAGCCCCGCGGAGGGCTTATTGCGTGCCTGAAGCCTTGCTGCTTGTATACCTCTCAAGGAGTGGCAAGGCCATAGTTCGCCTATGAGGCGGTGGTTTGTCAATTGTGCCTTGTGGCGGAGTCCAATGTTGCATAGTACTGCGCCTCCGTATTGAGAGTTGATGTGGACCTCAAACGTCCGCCACAGGCAGTAAGGCATACTGGCAATCGTATTAAATGAATCACGGCGATGTTTTTATCGGGCCAAAGCTGAAGGCTCCTGGGAACAAGAGACGTGTCGGTTCGAGTCGAGGAGAAGTGCTCAGCCTTGAGTGAAAGGCAATAAACGTCCAGATGATCGACTTGAAAAGATCTTTGTTGAACAACTGTGGCTCAGTAGAACACACACGTTGGAACTCATTCATTGGCCAGGCCGAGCCGATCCCCTGTCACTCAGCTGACACGTTGCGTGGTCCATGAAATGTGCCAACCAGGCTGAGCCGCTGCAGCATTCGAACCAGGCTCCCTCCTCGCTCCATTTATTTGTAGCTTCCCCCGCTTTTCATGAACTCCGGTGGTTACTCCCGTTCACGGCCGAGTCGACGCCGCTTCCATGCAGTCCGACAAGATGAACGGGGATCACACCGTTCCGGCAACGAATGAGCCCTCGGTATCTGTCGACGAGGCGGGCCTCTGTCTGCTGTCGCTTGACGGCGGAGGGGTCCGAGGCCTGTCGTCGCTGTACGTCCTCAAGACGATCATGGACCAAGTCAACAGCGAACGCGCAAGAGCCGGACAGCCTCGACAGAAGCCCTGCGAGGTTTTTGATTTGATCGGAGGCACGAGCACTGGCGGGTAAGCATCCCACCCGCTTGAAAAGACCTATCGCTTACTTGGGATAGCCTCATCGCCATCATGCTCGGGCGGTTGGAGATGGACGTGGACGAGTGCATCTCGGCCTACACCGAGCTCACCGAACTTGTCTTCAGCGACAAAGCCCGGGCTCATCGGTTCCGGTTTAGCCTCCGAGGGCAGACCCAGGCTCGTTTTGACTCGGGCAGACTCGAGGACGCAATCACAAAGACCATTACGAACAAGGGGCTTTCGCCATCAGATCCGCTCAATGATGGCAGCGATCAGAAGTGCAAAGTGTAGGCATTACCCCTTGAGCCAGCAACGGGGCGATACTGCTGTAGTTCCTTTATTAAGATGCTTTTACTCGTTGATTCCATCCTGCTGATGATTCCTTGTCCAGCTTTGTGTGTGCTGCTTCCAAGACTCCTCGCGGCACCTTTCGTCTAAGAAGCTACACACCGCGCGGGAAATCTTCCGTCTCGGCGACGATTTGCGAAGCAGCCCTTGCAACATCCGCCGCGTCAACATTCTTCGACCCCGTGACCATCGGCAACATGGAGTTCGTAGACGGCGCGCTGGGGGCCAACAACCCAGTCGACGAAGTCGAGGGGGAAGCCACCGAGATCTGGTGTCCAGACACCGGCAAGCTGCAGCCCCTGGTCAAGTGCTTCGTCTCAATTGGCACTGGAAATCCGGGGCGTGACGCCATCGAGGACCGCGTCGACAGGTTCCTCTCCACGCTTGCCAAGATGGCGACGCAGACCGAAGACACGGCAGAGAAATTCGTCAGCCGATGGAGACAGCATTACGACGAGAGCCGGTACTTTCGGTTCAACGTGGAACAGGGGCTCCAGACGGTCGGTATGAAGGAGCACAAGAAAAAAGGCCTGATCGAAGGCGCAACATACAAATACCTCGACAGCCAAGGCCAGAAGGCGCCCATCAAGAACTGTGTGTCGAATCTCAAGCTCAAGAAGAGTGCGTACTCTGAAGTTGTAAATAGCCAGTGTCTGCAACTAACACTGAGAACGTAGGACGAGCTGGTCATGATCTCGAAAATATGATTTCCGTAAGAGACAATGAGATGGCGTACAGCAAACCCAGTGCTCACAACAGTAGGAAACCAATATTCAGACCAACATCCCGCCGAGCCCTAGCTCACCCAAAACCACAACCAATCCTCCAAGCAGTGATCCAAAGCTGCCGTGTCATTCAATCCCGTTCCTACGGAACCAGAACTTTGTCGGCCGAGCCGAAGTCATCGAGACATTCAAGTCCAAGTTCCTCGAACCAGACCATCGCCAAAGAGTTGCATTGGTAGGCCTGGGCGGCGTCGGCAAGACCCAAGTCGCGCTTCAGTTTGCCCATTGGGTCTGCTCAAACCGGCCCGAGATTTCAGTCTTTTGGGCTTCAGCTCTCAGCGCAAACAGCTATGAGCAGTCTTGCACCGAGATTGCAACAAGTCTGGGCCTCCTCGGCCAGGACCAGAACCCAAACGTCAAGGCCCTGGTTCAAAAGTTTCTCAGCTCCGAAGCCGCCGGTCCGTGGATCCTCATCGTGGACAATGCGGACGATCAAGATCTCCTCCTCGGATCCCTGGGGGGACCCGACGGCATCGACCAGACCTTGCCTGAAAGCGTCGATGGGCGGATCTTGTTCACCACGCGTTCGAGGGAAGTGGCAACGTCAGTGGCCGGTGGGGAGGTGATTGAGTTGCAAGAAATGGGCCAGGAAACAGCACGCCTGTTCCTGGAGAAATCCTTGATCAACAAGGATCTACTACAGGACGGGGCCCTTGTCAACGAGCTACTCCGGGAGCTCAACCACCTCCCGCTGGCAATCACACAGGCTATTGCTTACTTGAACTCACGGAGCCAGGTGTCTATCTCCAGATACCTAGAGTTGCTGCGCGGCACGGAGAAGGAAGTGGTTCGTTTGATGACGCGGGAATTCCACGACCGGACTCGCCCGCGTGGTTCACAGAACGCCGTCGCGACCACATGGATCGTCTCATTCGAGGAGATCTCTAAGCGCGACCAGGGCGCTGCACATCTACTGGCCTTCATCTCCCGGATAGAGCCCAAGGCCATTCCCCGTTCCCTGCTTCCTCAGACACACTCTGAGGTTCTCGACGACTCAATCGGCATTCTATGCGGGTTCTCTTTCCTGACGGCACGACGTGAGGACGACATGTTCGACATGCACAGTCTAGTCCACATGACCACGCGGATATGGGTGCAACGGGCCTATTACGCTCTCGGTGAAAGCAAATTAGAGGCAATCAAGCATATGTACAGCATCTTCCCGCACTCAGACGACTGGTCTAATCGAACCTTGTGGAGAGCATACCTCCCCCACGCTCTCAAGGTGCTCGGTGAAAGCGAAGGGGTCACAACCGAGGACCGCTTCTACCTCTACGAGAAGGTGGGAGGAAGCCTGCACAAGGAGGGCCGCTACAAAGAGGCCATCGCATGTTTTGAAAAGTCCCACCACTGGGCAGCTGAAGTGTTGGCAGAGACGGATACTGCGCGACTCGGCATCCAGCAATCCCTCGCATACTCGTGCCTGAACAGCAACCAGACCGAGAAGGCCATTTCCCTCCTCGAGGATGTAGTAGCCACGTCGGAACGGGCGTTTCGACAAGATGACTCGAGCCTCCTCTCGGCGCAGCACGCCCTCGCAAAAGCGTACCAATGGAACGACGAGCCGCACAAGGCCATGGTGTTGCTGGAACAGGTGGTGGCGATGTGCGAGAAGCGGACCCCGTACGATCAGGTCGACCACCTCACGGCGTTGAAGGAGCTCGGTCGCACGTACATGGACGTCGGGCAATACGACAGGGGGATCGAGACTCTCCAGCACGTTCTCACCATGGAGGAAGAAAGCCTCCCCGAAGACTACCCAAACCGACTACGCACGAGTCTCAGCCTCGGACGAGCATACAGGGAAAGCGGCCAGATACAAAAGTCTATCGAAATACTCGAAAGGCATGTCCCTATAGCGGAAAGGGTGTGGGGAGAAAACCACCAACAGAGCGTCATAGCAGCGGACGATCTCGCCAGGGCATACCTCGACGACGGGCAGGCTGACAAGGCCATTACGCTATTCACGCATGTAGTCACCTTTTGCAGGGAGCACCGAGGCAACGACGATCCCACCACGATACGGATCGAGGACTGTCTCGCCAAGTCATACTACGAGAATCAGCAGTTCGACGAGGCCATCGCCCTATTCGAGCACATCCTCACATATAATCGAAAGCACCGAGGGGACGACAACCCGATCACAATCAGCACCAAGCACTGGCTTGCCAGCTCCTACCACGACCATCAGCAGGTCGACAAGGCGGTTCCCTTGTTCGAGCACGTTGTCGCATCCAACCGCGACAGTTGCGGCCAAGACCACCCCGAGACAATCAAGTCGGAAATCTGGCTTTCTGGGGCGTACTACAAGCTAGGGCAGTTCGACAGGGTGGTCCCGCTGCTCGAGCACGCGCTGACGGTCAGGCGGAGCTCGCTCGGCGACGACGACCCGGAAACGATAAAGCTAGAGGAGAATCTCGCGTATACGTACTACCACACGCAGCAACTCGACAAGGCGATCCCGCTGTTTGAGCATGTTGTTGCCGTCAAGAGGAGTCGTCTCGCAGAAGACGACGCCGAGGTTGTGCGGGTGGACAAGTGGTTACAAGTCTGCATCAAGAAGAGGGCGAGAGGGGTAGCCAATACCTGATTCCAGGATAGGGTAGATCAGTAGTGTATAAAGAAGCTTGGAACTGCGATGAGTAATGAGTTGACGTGCAGTGTATCAAACTGAAAATGCCTATTTGTGCAAAAACGCTGTGCTCTATTACTAATGTGTTTCCTCTGATCCATCTGAAGGTGGTGGCAGGGGTATGACATTACTAATGTATCGAACTAGGCAAAAGCTGTTCACTAAAGAGGTACAACCGGCCAGCATCTTGACCCAGGCAGAGCGAGGATAAGCGAGTTGTGAGCCCCAGTGAAGCACAACCCTGGGATATCCAGTCTCTTATCCAATTGGAAAACAGCAATAGACAGAGGTACATTCTCGTATAACCTGGAAGCATTCTCGTCTCGCTCCCACAAGACGCTTGTTGAATGATATCCTCCTACCTTTTGTAAATTTTCACCAACTCCAGCATCTTTTGCAAGACGTCGCGGCCTCATCATGTGAAGAAGTTACTTGGGCCATCAAGGCCCCCTCTTCTATAATTAGATTTTCAGAGCTATTCCTCAATTGTGGTGCCACGGCTCCGATCACATGGGCCTTTGGCCCTGATGCCGTGGAAACTGCGATGGTGGCGTCAAGTCTCCGTTCCTGGGGGCTTTGATATCGATACGATGGTTGTAGATGTATTCGCGAGCGTCGCCGCTCTGGCCATCTTTGGTGACGACGATCAGATGCGTGGATTCTATCAAGGTGACGTTGGATTTGGCATGATGGTTAAAGGTGGAAGTTAGGATTTGGGCTGGCAGTTAGTCTTTATGGCCTCTGAGAGGTAAATGACCTTTCGCGAATGCATTAGAACTAAGTTTTGACTCATCCTTAGATAGAATTTTAGCCAATATATTAGCATCGGTTTGATTATAGTGCTAGAGATATGGAAAGACGACGTGTTCTTTGTTATGGTGAAGGCAAGCCGCCACCAGCCGCGCACATCAGATAGT
>JABFFE010001156.1:0-13573 GCA_013623625.1 Fusarium setosum
GGGAAACCCTTGCCAGAGCCCGCGACAATGGGTCACCCATGACGCTTCTCCAAGCCCAGGCAGGGGATGGCCGTCCAAGTGGCACCGACTGGGGTTATCGTTTCTTCAAGTCTGAGAACGGACATGACGTCCCGCAGCCGCGCCTCAGCAGCGAACCAACGACTCGAGATGAGAGACAATGATGATGGCAAGTCGTGTCTAAGCTGAGCATGAACTCCAGAGCCGTGGGCGGGCACGTCTCCATGGATGATGTAGCATACGGCAAAGAAAAAGATGACGAGAGAATTATTAACTCAAAATGGAAGCGGATAATTAAGCGACGTCGCGAAATGAATCAAGGGCCACTTAAAGTCAACCTACCCACTCACTCACTCGACAACCAACAGTCACAGCCCGAGAACCGCCATGATGACGAATCTGAGGTACCCGAGAAGGCTGGAGGGAGCAAAGACGTCGGAGCAATACCTCGTCTTGGCCTAGAGAGCCATGGCACAAAAGCCTAATGGGTGGGTGGCCTCTTGTGGCACTGGCCGCAAAGAAGCTGCCCGACTGTATGTCACAGGATGGATGATCTATCAACTAGGTAGGTTAGCAGCTGCCTGCCTTAGCACTGGAGCGATTGTTAATACAGTACACCAACAACTCAAATGAACAACCCTACGTGCGACGCTAAACCCCAGCAAATAAGGCGAGGTATTAGTGCGGATGCGATGTGATACAAGCACAGCATGTACGAAGTGAAACCCGTTGCGAACCCGTTCCAACCTGCGGTGAAAGTCGTGAAAATGCGTGATGGACCCTACAGCGGTGAAAGGCGGCTGTCCAACCCGCCTCAGCGCGTAGGCAGGCAGAGATCTCGATGTTTCCTTATTGTCCTTAAAAAACTGCTGCCTGCTAAATGTGGTTGAGACTTTATTAGGAAAGGGGTGGGGTCCGGCTGCGTCTGCTGGTGGCACCAAACTTTGACAACGTCGTGGGAAAGAAGGAATTAGGGATGTGGCTTGAGCAGGTACCTCCTTCCATGGTTGGCGGCATTGGTCTTAAGCGTCCACGCCTTGTTATTCTTTCAAACACCCAACCTCCATCACCAACTTTGTTTGCTGGTCTTCCTTATCCAATTATCATTGACAGTATTCATCATCGTACAGAGCCTGGCTCACGTCTCCAGAGGCCATGAGCTGACCCCAGCAAACGCTTGAAGATCCCCAAGGAATGCGACCCTCTTCTTCCGTGGTCCCAGGGGTTTTCTTGGGGCCATCGTCGCAGGATCTCCCCTATCCTGGCCTGCACCTCGGGACCCCCTTCACCTTATGCCAGCTGCCAGCGCCGCGCCACATGCCACATGCCACTAGCCGTCCCGATGCTTTAATGCATGGGAGTGGGCAGAGGGCGGTGGGTTGTGTGAGGGACTTCTGAAGTGGTGTGTGTCTCTTCGGCCTAGTTGCTGCTCGACTGTCCTAGACCGAGCCGCCGAGTCGACCTATTGCCAAACTTGTCGAGGCTTCATTTCCCACCTGCTGCACGGCTGACAATGCCATTTTGCCAACGTCGGCCGTAGTGTCGGGAATCCGACGCTGACGCCCGTCCAGATTTGTCACAGACTGATCAGGGACCTTCTCTCTTCGCCCTAGTGGCATTCACCAACTGGCCCGTACAAAGTACCGGCGTGGCTTGCATACCTGCCTGCTCTCTTTCGGTGTCCTGCTCCATGAGCAAGAGCTCCCTCATGAGCACCATGACATACTCTCCACGGCAGACCACGATTGGGAATCAAGAAACAACGCACATCCATCACCGCCACGGCAGCCGTGCACCCGCCCGCGCCCCGAGGCACAGCCGAAAGCATATGATACTGCAATTGGATGCACACCAACATATTATAGCCTGCTCCGCATGCTGCGTGCCTATACGGCCAATCCAGGCTCAACATCAAGTCCGTCTTCACAACCCGAGCCAAATAATGTCTCTCGATGACTTATTTCCCTCAATGATGTCGCGCTATCGTTGATGACCGGCTCGCTTCCGCAACTCGGGTCTGCGCGTCTCTCACCCGCCATTACCACTCTGGGAAGCTCATGAGCCGTTGTCACGGCTTATCACCAGATCTTTGCATGCCCAGCTGTATCACGGGCGAGAAATGCGGGCCATCTACGGAGTATGAATCCCCGATCCCTTCGCACTCGTTCGCCGTGGACGTCGTTGTCGGTGGATGTCCTCACAAAGCCACCCGTCAAACTGCACAAGGCTGTATAGATCCTAGCTCGGCAATGTCCTTCATGGGAGTGAGACCATGGGTTGGCTGGTGCTGTGCGATCGAGCAAGGGGGAAGCTTAGCCGTTGTCAAGCAAGCAGGCCCACGACCTGTTGACGATGCTCAAAGCTACCCTCGCAGCCCTACCGCTGGCGTCCTGACCTCGAGGCTTGACTTGCATCCTGGCGTGGCGCTCGGGATTTATCACCGATAGCTTCTGCCACCATGTTCACACGGAGTGCAGCGGTACCCAGGAGTCAGATTGTTCACCTTAACACGTCCCTTCACACCTAAACATCACAGATTCATATTTCACAACTCGAGGTTACCAGAAATGACCCCTACCAGATTCGTCCAGGGGCCAGGGAGCTAGAGTGAGCTAACTGCAAAAGAGCTCCCGCCACAAGCCACTAGCTGCCGGCCGTCGTTCACCCCTTTCATCCCATTACCCTCTCATCTTGAATTGCATACGGCCAACGACAACGGCAATGCAGCATCACAGTCTGATGACCCATCACGGCTCACTATCTGACGAGCCAATGTGCCTTCAATTTCTTTACCTGCAGCGGCATCCTTCGCCTGGTTCCCAGCGACTCCACCTTTGGAATGTCGGTCAGGGATATGAGTCCACACTCTGTCCACGCCCAAGCGACAACCAGTGTTTGTGGGACGCTGCTATCCGCACTGAGACTGGCGGCTTCTCCCTGCCATCCCGGCCGGACCAGGGTGTGACATTCTCCAGGCACAGCCAGGATGTGAGGAAGGGGTGCGTCCGCCATCCCCGGACAGGGGAGGGATGTACGGAAGACTAACTGGGACAACATGTGTGAGCATGCCGGCAAGGGGGTTCCGCTTCCACGGTGGCCAGGCCAGAGAACTGGCGCGTGGAGATTGACCAGGAGCCCTTGGCCTTTTCAAAGAAGCTTTGGACCACGACGAAGCGTCCGGTCGAGCTGATGTCCAAAACTGTCTGGTTGAACCCCTTCCAATTCGCCAACCTAACTGCCGGTCGTCTGGATGGGTCCACTGGGGCTTGGAAAGGAAATTAACCGTGGACTTTGATTGATATCCGTCCGAGAAGACGGACCAGATTCAGTTCGCCTCGGTTCAGGGACCCTCGGTCTCGTGTTGGGCCTGTCTGTCACTAGTGGCATCGTCGGACCTTCAGACCTCGAATGTGTCAAAGTCACTACTGTTCGACACGGGTTCCTGGAACTTAATGCTGTCTGAACATCAACCTGGACACCCTAGGATCGGGTCCCTTTGCTTGATGGCTGCTGTGGGTTCATCTGAAAAAACCCATGGCCAAGGATTGATCACTACCAAGCACTCACTCGAGGGTCTTTGAAATCCCTAGTTCAATCTGTTCAATGTTCATCTGGCTCGCCAGGGTTTCCAGGAAACATGACGGGAATGATCTAGATCGTTTGGCAGGGGAAAGAAGCTGGTCTCAACGTTCTCCCGGTTGCGCGCGTTAAGCCTGTCTCGCATTCTACCCGCGACCGCTGTCACACGATACAATCGTCACCCTGAAGACTCATATCGACATAGCTTCTCTGGCCGTCCTCCTGATCGGTGAGAGCCCATGGTAATTGCTGGAGAAAGACTCTGTAGTGGGCAGCATCTGGGAACTGGCAATGACAGGGGCACATCCCTGGCGTGAGGACCCTAGAAGCCTCAACTCATCCAACTATGATCAAAACCAACCTGTCTGATACAAAGCGCGGTCAGCAAGTCAATAATGCAAGATCTAGTTGACATTTGGGAAGGGCGTCAATCCGTGTTTGGAGAGCACAACACTTGGGTCGGTACGTATTGTGATGCTTCCGAGAAAGGTCAGTCAAAGTTCCTTCACCAACCCCTGGGAGCTACAGGAGGAAGAGGGACGTGCTGAAGATAATGACTAGGGTGCCTATAAAGAAAAAGAAAAGCAGGCCACGCTTACATGAATGCTCCACCATCCGCGAAAGTTCTGTGAGGTTTCCAGGTCACGAACCACAGCTCCTTTGATGCTTGCTTTTTTCTCGTTTGGCATGGCTGGCCAACACTCCCCGAGTTTGTAAGCACCGCTGGAACCCCAGGTTATTTCAAGCAGCAGATCCTTGGCCCAGCCACCGAGGTCGCCAGAGGGCCCTAGGCTGTCTTGGCTGTCTGGCTGCCACACGTGTGTTGGTGGTTTGCCCCCGCGTTATTGCGCTTTTTTGGGCATCGATAGAGAGACGAACTTGTTTGGCGGATGAGGATCGACGGTCTCGACCATTCGATGAGGACTTTGCCTCTGGGACGGCGACTTGCTCACGGGCACGTACGGTACTTGATGCAGCGAGCCTGCGGACCTTTCCATCCCTGACCTCTACTCGACAAGAGTCATGATATGTTCAAAGCAAAGCTGGCCCTGCTTGCTCGCTGGAGAAGATATGGCGTCTTTGTGTCTCATACCATGAGACTGCATTGTGATGGTCGAGTCGGCCCTCGGACATTCTGGCGTGCACTGAAGACAATTCGGGTTCGGGTCCAGCGCGCGTAATGGTGGATGAAGCGTCCCGCAGTCGCGTCGGTCAGCCAAGCAATCCTGTGAGGTCTCAACCATGCTTCTGGTTTCCACGCGGTTGGCCTCCCCAAACAAGCGGCGCGAGGCTAAGAAGTCTTCAACCAACTGTGAGGCTTGGAGGCCGTCGTATCAAACCGAGCACGATAGCAGATAGAAGTGGAGGTTGTGGAAAGCTTGCCCGCGAGTGGTTACGCCTTGTCTCTGTGTTGAGTGAGACAAGAAGAAGCAAAGAGACACGCGAGACCATGGAAGCCATGCAGGTGGCTCTCACATCCAACCAACTTCTGGCATTTGAGGTATTCAAACCAGCTGGCCCGTTTCATTGCCGCTGAGACATGATTGGTGATGGTAGTCGGTGAAGCTTTAACACGGCAGCATCAAGACATTTTTCAGCTTTTCAGGCAGGGTAGACGAGCCCGATATGCTGATCCAACCTGTCTAGGAAGCACTGCACGGATACACGGCCTGGACCATTGAGTTACGATACAGCCGGGCATTGACTATTGAGCCCGCTAGTCTGTGGTTCCTATTTCACTCCACCCTCTTGTTCGAGTTGACGGCGTGAGATGCGGTTGGCATCTGACGCTCTCTGCGGAACGCTCCCGCAGCCCTCCGTGTTGAGACATTTCGACTTTGAGTAACCACTTACGGCGTGGTTCACCGGCTGGCCCAGATGCTTAATGGGCCTCAAGCCACGCGCGAGATGGAAGGGGAGGGGGACGCCACAGCAGCGCGCCTGTTTGCTGGGGACTGGTTCCCTCTGGTGAGGGTGCTATCAGAGTTTGCATCATTTCCCAGCCATACGGCTTGAGATGCGCGGTTGAGCGATGTTTGCTCTTAGCAATGGCTGCTGCGTTTCTATTATTGGGACGTGCGAGCAATGATCGAAGAGAATTGTCTTTGCTATGCTGAAACATTATGGCTTATAGCATAATGATATTCATTTCTGGCGTCCCACGGCGCCGTAAGCGCGTCAAGCCAGAAGTCGCAACGAGACTTGGCTGCCTCGCATCATGTCCGGAAAGGGACACATGAAACGGATGGGCATTCTCGTCTACTGCTACGGTACATACATTAGTTACGGCTGTTGACCGCAACTAGTCTCATATTAACTCGACGTCACGTACGCATCGAGGCTCTGCATCCAACCCGTGCCGTACATACAGTACAGCACTATACCAAGTAGTGTGCCGTTGGTCGTCAGAGCTAGTGTCGCAAACTGCATTCCCCCGTGCGGATAGATGTATGCACTTGATGCCAGATCCGTTTCATATAGACTGCACATGTTCACAAGAGAGGAGAGTCGAGACAGCAGCAGCCTGGACTGGAGGATCCTTAATTCACCTGCGCCGCTTCCAAAACGGGATGCTACTCGCAGCTCTATGCGATCCAGGGCACAGCCTTGAACGTTTCGGATCAGATCGTTGATCGAGGACGATCGAGGGAATGGGCTTACACGCAGCCACTCTATCAGTCTGACCCTCTAGCTCAATAACGACACAAAGCATCCACCTACATGCGCTCGCCAGACTGCACACAAACCGCGGGTGGCAGCGTTGCCCTCGTCTCACGAATGTCTCCCAAACCGCTGAGTCCAGACTGAGGCGTCGTACGACACCCAGCCGAAATAGGATTCCAGAGTTTGGCCAAGTGCTTGCGGACTGCGAGGAATGGGAATCCAACAGAGACTTTGACCATCACCATTCAGTCCCCTCCCCAGAGGAGGCCTCTTTGCCCCGGGGATGACACTCTCCTCCGTGCCCTACGACGAAGCCTGAATGGTTCGTTGTTACTTGACGCTGGTATGGATAGTGCTAGAATCGTGACAACGCGGCATGCTGCTTGCTATCATTATCATGATAGAGTCCTATAGGACAATCCTTGGGGTGATACAGTATAACGGGTTTACCATTCCATTAGGACTGTTCCCGAGCTCGTATTGGAACCGTGAGATTGATCTGGAAACTGATTGACACCCGGCTTTTATTCATGGACTCGTTGAACGTTTAGACAAGAGTTGGATCTATCTCCAACCAAGTAAGCCTGACCACCACCACACCTTGGCCACAAGACAACCTCACCCTTCGCCACCACAGCGCCAACACAACGTTACGACCCCAGTCGTGACGTGTCATCCGGCCGCTAGCCGTTTCCTCCAAGCTTCAAACTCAAAGACAGCCTCGGGCCGTTCCATCGAGCTCTCCAAGAACGCTTGATCTTTTCCGCCTGCCCTACTATACGTAAACACAAAACCTTCAAGCCCAGACATGACATGCCTACTCCACACCTTGAACCCGTATTTGGAAACCATATAGCCAAGAAGGGAACAAGCCTCAAATCGCCGTCTGAAACCTAATTTTTATTTGTTTTGTTATCCGAAAATGCCTCGCTAAGCCGCCCAGCATGCTCATTTGTATGCCAAAATCTCATGTCAAAAAAGACCGTATAAATCATCTCATGCAACGCTTGGAAACAAAACGTCACGTCATTTTATGCCGAAAAGGAAACGGGCATCAGAATAAGCACTTGCTCGTTCCAGCATCAGGCCTCAAGGACCGGCTCGCGCTCTCGGTGGGATCGGTGGTGGTGATGGTGATGATGGTCTAGATCCTTCGACCGGGACTCGTAGTCGTCATCGTCGTCGTCGTCTCGGTGACGCCTGCGTCGTTCGCGATCCCGGTCCTTGTCATCCCAATCTTCCTCTTCATCATCTCGGTGGCGACGATGGCGATGATGCTTGCGTCTATCATCTTCATCTCGATCGCGATCTCGGTCACGATCCCGGTCGCCAGACTCCCCGTCTTCTTCACGACGTCGTCGTTCTAGGCGCCGAGTTAGTAGTGTAAGTGTGCGAGAGTGTATCTTAAATCGCCAACTTACCTCGCAAAACTTGTGTCGCAGAGGCATATGCTTGGATTTCCTCCTTACTGAGGACACGCAGGACAATAACAAAGTCGTCTCTGACCTCGAACCTCTCCTTGCCAATGGTCAAGGCCTCGGGGTTGACAACCTTGCGGCTGATCTTGGTCCACTTTGCGCCTGGCGGTGCCTCCCTGGCCTTCTTGTCCTCCTTGTGGGGTGCAACACCCTCGCGGATAGGGTTTGGCTCCTCCGGGAAGCTGACCTTGGGCTGCTTCAAAATACCCTTGAGGGGCTTATCTTCCTTCTTGTCGCGAGGAGGCGACACGACGCGAACTTGTTTCTCTTCTGGAGGGGTCCGCTGGCTGTCTCGCCCGCGAGTCTCCTCCTTGGGAGAAGACGATGGCTTAGAGTCAGGCGAAGATCGGCGGAGGTCCTTGGTAGATTTGGCTTCAGTGATAGTCCTTGGTTCCTTTGTGGGAGACGAAGAGCGAGTTCTCGTCTCGATCACGACTGGCGTGTCCTTCTCCTTCTCCTTCTCCTTCTCTTTCTCCTTGTCGCTTGTCTTCAAGGCGGCAAGCTGATCCTTGAGTTGCCTCAGCTCCGAAGTATCGTTGGGGTTAAATGCGCCCGAGTTGCGATGTCGCCGCGAAGGCTTCTTTGCTTCATCAGAGTCAGATGATGAGATGACCGCCTCACCACTCTTTCGCGAGTCAGCGTTTCGGCGGCTGGTCTCCTTAGTCTCGCGGTCGTAGTCCCGGTGCCTTGATCGACTTCGCTCAGATGTTCGCGGACGCTCTCGGTTCGTCGAATCCCTCCGCCGCTCGGGTTCATCGTCGGAGCCTTTACGCCTGCTCGGTTCTTTCTCGCGTTTGTCATCATCTTTAATGGAGGGCACAAGTCCTACGGCAGTTGCAGCAATGCCCAAGCCAGTGGCCACCTTGTCGCGGAACCGAGTACGTTCCTTCTCATCGTCATCGCTTCCCTTCTTGCTCTCACGCCGCTCTCGGCGACTTTCCTTGGATTCGAGCCGACTTCGGCGTCGATCATCACGGTCATAGTCAGGCTCACGGGGCAGTTCCTCGTCAGAGCGCTTCTTCGGCTCTTGACGGCGGTCTCGTCGATCGTCATAATCATCGATAGAATCAGTCCGAATACCAAACCCACGAGAAGTAACCCTGTCATCATGGAAGTATGGGGTCTCATAAGTACGTTCAGACTCGTAAGTACGTTCAGAATCGTGCTGGTCTCGAATTTCCCGCATTTTCCTCTCATCTTCGCGGCTGCGGTAATAATCATCATGATGCGAAGACCGCGGAGGGCCCTCCTGGTACAGAGACACTGGCCGGGGTCGTCTTGTCGTCTCAGTGGTCGTAACAACAGGGGTGATATCCAACTTGGTCACAGAAGGGTCCGGCGGGATAGGGACAGCCGGCAGGACATCTCGAGAACTATCGTAGCCGCGAATCTTGTCGAAACCCCGGGTGCTAGGTGGTGGGCCTCCCCGGTTGTCGTATTGTCGACTGCCGGAAGAACTGGTTGAGTTTGTGGTGATGTAGTTGCGGTTCAAGTCGGGACTGGTGTCAACGTTGAGTGTCCGCTGTTCAGCATTGTAGTTAATGTTGGGGCGGTAGTATCCGCGATCGAAGCTCTCGCGTCTTCGTGACCGGGATGGGCCCGAATGGTCGAGATCATAGCGAACCAGCTCGCCAGCATTGGTATACTGGTACCCATCGTCTCCATAGTCGATAGTGCTGGAGCTGTGACGCGGATTGTTGTGGTAGATGACTGAATGGCGGGAGCCACGGTAGGGGTCATCGCGTACCAAGCTGTCGCTGCGATCTCTGTTGCGAGCATAGTCGTCGGTCCCCGCTTGGTCGGCATAGGGGCGAGCTGTGCTGCGTGAACGTATGGATGAGGCAGGCTGGGTGTAGAACTGCCCCTCACTGGCCCGGTATTCATCCCGGATAGGGCTGCCGGAGCGAGTGTTAGAAGAATGAGTAGAAGTGCCGTTGGGACGGTCCTTCTGCTGCGTGGTCATGACAATGACCGGAGGCCGACTGGTAGAGTCGAGGGTCGAGGATCGCTGGGAGCGGGTAACATCTCGAGTGGTTGGCCTGTGTGAGCGAGGATCCTGGGTAACAGCATAGGTTCGGGTAGTGGTGCTGGGAGCCGGGGTTGTGGACGTTGTCGTGACATATCCCCGCGGGGTTGATGCCACGGGCTGTTGGCGAGTAGACGCCGGCATAACATGCATGTCACCGGCGTACAGAGAAGTGTAGCCAATGCTGGACGGCAGCGAGGACCTCGCGGGATTCGAGAAGGTAGCAGCCCGTCCAGAGGACGGGTAGGCACGATACCGGTCCGTCATGATGACGTGGGGCGGGCCAGCGTCGAGGACGAGCCGAGATGAAGCCTCAATTGACGCAGACTATGCGGGCTGCTGGGAGCCGACTGCGAGTGTAGATGCAGAGGACACGAGCTCGTTCGAGTTGGGAGAAACGTTGGACAGGGTGTGACAGAACGTGGGAGCCCGAGCGTTGAAGAGATATGTAGCTTGGGCTCTGGCTTGGGCTTGGGGCGGCGGTTGTGGGTGGCAGCGGAATGACGGCAACCTGCTCTAGAGAATAATGCCGGTCGGCGGAAAGCCAGGGCCACGTGAGGGAGGGGTCAAGCTTGGCCGGTGCTTTGTGAGCGCCGTCGCAGGATTAAATTTTGGGTAATTATCTGGGTGTGTCGTCCGGGGTTTGGTGGTTAATAAGGGCCCTGGTCCAGATCTCCCCGTCACTAGTCGAGGTAGGGAGCACTTGAGGAGCAATGCTCGGTGTAGTCAATGGCCTCTCCTAGGTTGGTAGGTAGTTGTGGCGTCTAGATCGGATGACGGTGACTGAGATGACGCAGAGATCAAGAGATTCCCAGAAAAGAAATAACGTATCGAGAAATGAGGCAGGGGTTTCTGCGGTGCAAGGCCGCGGCAGTCGACGACCTGACTCTGCTGGTTGGTTGGTTGGTTGGTTGGTGCGTATGCGTGTGTAAGGTCAAGAAAGTCTTTGCTGCTGGTGTCTCGAGGAACAGGCAATGTCAAGATCCGTTTATCCTTAACTGGTTACCTTAGGTAATTAACCAGTTCCCGAGGAGCGGAGAGTTGGTCCTGTAAGAATTGCCCGGAGACTACGGACAGCAACAGGCGGCAGGTTGAAAAAGCGTCGACACGGCGTCTTGGCGGTCGAGCTTCCTTTGTTCCATGGAATGGGGGTGGGAAACACACACCGAAACACTCCACCACCTGAGGTGCCGAGACGAGGGTCAAGGTCACGGTCACGGTCACGGGTGGGGTGAGGGGCGAAACCTATGGAGAGATTGGGAACAAATGCAGAATGGGAGAAGAGGGGAGAAGATCAGAGAAGAGGCAATTGGTGATGGTTGTCAGAAGAGTCAAGGGTCGTCCTGAGAAAGGTCCCAAGTCCCTGCTCTCGGGGCAATCCAATTGGAAGGAAAACGGTCTAGCCAGTCGTCAAGTGCCGCCGGTAACCCCAACGTCTTTCGCGCAGTAATTAGTCGAGGCAGAGGCAGAGACGTTGCGTGGGAATGCCGATGACGATCGCATGCGGTGGCGTGGAGCCTAGAAGAGTCAGCGTCAGTAACATTCACTCCAAGCCCGTTCCTCGCAAAACGATTCCGGTGGGTGGTGGGTGGGTGGGTTCGACGACATTGCTTCCTCGTGCAGCGCATTAGAAAAACGTCACCCACCTTTCTGTCAGCGCCAAACCTAAGCTACAGGGTCCGTCCCTTTCGATTAAGGGTAGTGTACCTGTGTCAAGGTGGCCAGGCCTGTTGTCTCAGACGTACAGTATCTGATAAGCCAGCCTCGCCTTGCCACGAGGGCGATTGTTGTTGTTGCTGTTCAGGCCTGATCAACCTGTTGCGTTTCTTGCTGTCCGAGGTTCCTTGATTTTGCGCCTGTCTTTTGTTGCACTTTCGATTGAGTGCTCTGGCTCGCGCCTGTTGTCGTCTCAACACCGCACACACCAGCGGAATGACGGTGTCCCAGGGATATCCCGTCCGTGTCTAAGCGGAGCTGATGCTTAGCCTCGCCGGGCTTTTCGCCGGGCTCCCTGATCAATAGCAGGCCCCAAATTCTCTGATACGTAGGATGACGGCGTCGGCCGAACAAAACCTTGGGCCCGCTCAACCCCGTGGTTCAGAGACCAGCTGGAAACTCAGAAACCCGGGGGCACCTTGGGCTCGGGCTTGGGGCTTGGGCTGGGATGGACCCAATGGACCCCTCTGGTGGATACGATAGACGTCGGCAAACAACGCGATGTCCCTTTGCCAAACTACTCGGTACCAAACCAGACTATAGAGCAGTAGTGGAGATGGGATTTTCAGACGCGCAGCCCTCGATAACAAGATTGGGCGTCGATGATGGGGCAAGGGACCTCGTGAACCCAAGGGTTCGAGGCGAATAGCTCGTGTAGCTTAAAGGACCAGTGCTGCTCCGGACCCAGCGAGCGAGGACAGCCGACGTTTCTGCTTCTTGAGGCTCTGCAACCCTGTGCCTAGGAGGGTTTCGGTACAAGATTGGCAGTATGCCTGAGACCTTGGGTGTGGTAACGCTGGCGTCGGTCTCGGCGCGGGGAGTTGATGGTGGTGTCCTTTGGTGGGCAATGACGTCTCCCCTCCAGTTACAAGGTCCGATTTCAGTCTGCGATCCTCGTGTGTATGGGTTCTTGTGTGTTGTCCGTGGCAAATATCGAGACCAGCGCGATGGATGCTGACAATAATGGCTGATATTCCTCGCGCAGGGCGATGATGAGGGCGATGCCCCCAGACCTGCGAGCCAATGGTTTTTCTAGTGGATGCAAGAGGCCTCTGACCCTGGATGCTGATCGACCTGGCTTGTTTCTGAGGCGTGCCAAAGATAGATGAAACAAGTGGCGCTGTTTGCAATCTTGTTGTGCTGTTGCTGATATGATGAAGCTCTCGTCAACGTCCAGTCTAACAACAAACGTTGATGATATCCAGACAAGATATGATGATGAAGGGCAATCAGATAAAAAGGGTTGAGAAGTTGTATGCCTCGGCAGGCATTGTGTGGATGTCTTTTGCTTGCCAGATAGTGAAGATGAGGATGTTTGGGTCCAAGAAATGCGTTCTGAATAGAGCGAATGTGCTGGCTTTTGTCTTGAGATCCAACGTATTCAGGCCGTGACGAAGGATGGGCAATGCCCCATTGAACACCTCCTCTTCAGTCCTGCAAAGTCGGAAAGAAGACCCCCAGTGGTTCCCTCTTTCCTCGGGTGGATTATTTTTGTTGTAAGCGCCTTTCTCGGAAGGTGCGATATGCCCAGACGGGTCGAACCTTCCTGAGGCCCCGTGTTAGACGAAACAAAGCGAAGCCATCTCCACCAACCCTTGACAACGCACACAACACCACACACTCGACTCTTGACAATTACAACCACCATCACCAGAGGCATCAGCCCCTTCTCTTCATGCCATGACCAACCGGCATCGTCGCAACAATCCGCCCTGCCCTCATGTCCAATCCATTGCATCAACAATATTCCCCCAAGCGCCCTCGGCGCTCGAAAACCCCGGACATGGAGGGGTCATCATCTCACCCTATCCCAAGCGCCCAGCGAGGCATTGCTCGTCGCGCTGTCAGTGTATCAGCTTAGGGGACGGGCCGTCCTTGGGCTGCCACACTTGTTTCCCTCGATAGGTACCCAATCCAATCCAAGAGCTGCCTCGATCGAGTGAGGTGAGGCCTCGGGGCACGTCAAGGACCCGGGAGCCAGAAGACGCATGCGACCGCAGCGGACGGGGTGCATGAGCCGGCATAGAGACGAAATTCCAATCTGAATCTCATCCGCCCCCCGAATCCCAATGCGAGGCCAGGACACGGACAC
>JABFFE010001157.1:0-20167 GCA_013623625.1 Fusarium setosum
CCAAGGCAAGAAGCCACCCGCCCCGTCGACAGGTACCCTAGGTACCTTCCCACCCTTCGCTTGGGGTGCAGAGACAGTGCAGACAGGCGACGTGAACCCAGCCCGTGAGCTAGAGAGCTGCGGCCGTTAGCGGGCTCGACGGGTGAGACCCCGTGCACCACCTGATCGCCCGGCCCTGCCTTCTGATGGAAGCCTTGGGACCCAGCGCTCAGGGTGCTGGTGTGGGCTTCTGTGGATGCCTCTGGAGCGTTGGGGTGGATGACCTACAGGGGAGCATTGCAGGGGGGGTTCACAGGGGTTTAGCGGGCAGTTGTCGCGGCAGGTACGTACTTGTGTACCTTGGCGGTTGGCAAGCGCTCACAGACACACAACTTGAAAAGAAAAGAAATGGGAGGCGGCTCTCGGGTAGCGTGAGGTGGATAATTGATTTAATTCCAAGACATATGATTTTTAGTAGAGGAAATCACATCTTGTACAAGGATTCCTTTGGCAGCTGAGCACTGTACGAGTCGCTCTGCCCTTCCTTGTCATACCCAATCAAACAGGGACGCCTGAGACATTCTACTCAGTCTTGATCTTCTCAACACAATCAATCAAGGCGAGTTACCCGCGACCAGCGAGACACTCAGCTACTCTGCGGGCTGAATGTTTGTTTTTCTTTTTATTGTGCCTGAGTTTTCGTCTGTTGTTCGATTGTGCAACTTCAGGGACCGCAAATATTGGGTTCTTTTTCTCCGTCTTTCTGGACCCTTACCCTGTGACCCTCGATTCTGCACCAATATTATTATCCCACCGAAGCAGCGTACAAGTGTGTGCTCCCTCGGGTTATCCCTCCCCCTCCGTCCATCTATTGAACTCAGTTCCCCTTCTTCGACAATGGATCCTTCCAAATACTCCGATCATCATTGCCCTGCATCCGCATCCCCATGTTTCTCACACAGAAGCAACGAAACCTTCATCTCACCCTCTCCCTTCATGCAAGAAATAACCAGGCATCCAAGTCCAAGACAAGCAGATGCGGATCAGATCTGAGTCCATTGTCGATTATGTGCAGCAGCGATGCGACGCTTGTGGGCGCGTCTGGAGGCGCTTCATCCTCAATGGGTGTCAGGAACCCAACATGGAAAAAGAAAGAAGCAAATTCAGCCCAGATATCTACCATCATACGACATTTTTGCCGCTCTTTTTAGCCCAGCTCGGAATTCATCGTAGATTACCTTCTCCATGACTCTTTCTTTTTCTCAACTTGTCGACATGCGATATCCAAGAGTCGGCGCTGATGCCGTCGCCAGGCTCCGGCCGGTGGGAGTAGCAACAGCCGAACGGTCCGGCCGAGCAAACAATCGTTACTTGCTCTTTTGTTGAGAATCATAGTGGGAAAGGGTACTGTTGCCCAAAATCGCCGACAGCAAGTGGTCCAGCGCAGTTTGGCTGCCTCCCTGTCTCTCACAGGCACACAAACACACACTTTCACCCTCCATCTCCAACAGCTCGCTAGTGCTTCTCGGTCCCTTGGATTATCGACCGCCCTGGGCAGACACTGCACCGCTTTGGGCTGGATGCCCCCTCACTGACTCAAGCAGCCAAGTGACGGACTGCGACCATCACACGCAGACAAGGGTAGGTTTGAAGCAGAGCCAGGCACACCAGTTACGGGCTTTTGCGTGTGCGACTAGCGCAGAGTCTTCTCAACTCGTGTCCTCGCGCAAGCCTGAGACTTTTGACCGCCGGCTTGGGTTGCTCACTCGACCAATACTGGTCTCCCTGCCTGTTGCGCTTGTCCATCCACACACAAAAAGGCAGGCCTGGCTCGATCGATATTGACATTGCCCACGTAACGCGCCACAGTCAACTTGTCCAGGAACCAAGACATCAACTTTATCGATCGAGCTGACAGAGAAGTGTTTGTGCGACGGGACAAGAGCTACACCGATAAACTACGAGGTACCATGAATTCTCCGCTTACGCACGCTCCGAGCTAGATGCATCTGCAACGCTCGCCTACGGAGTGGGAGCGTCCCGTCGCGAAGCGGGCTAGGACCATCCCATACCGTAGCTCATCCGCTCCCACGTTGATGCGCTGCAGGGTCCTTGGCTGTTGAAGCCAACGAGTGACGACAGCTACTGACGACGGCTGCGGCGCCAATTCCTTGATTTCGGACACAGGGATGGACTCCTCTTCTTACCCTTCCCTTCCCTTCCCTTCCCGTCTGCGTCCTTCGGTTCATGCTACAAGAGTGATATAAGCGCCATCATTTGTCTCGGTGTCGCTATGTTGGGCGTGTGACCTTGATTGAGACCTCCATTACAACCGAGTCGGTGAGGTCATCCCCCCCAATCCCTCTCAGTCTTATTTCCTTCACCTCCCACACTCCCTCCACGTCACAATTCGGAAGAGGGCCCGCGTGATTTGCCGACGATGCGGATCGGAATCGACAGACGTGACCCCAAGGTGAGCACTTGTTGCTACCCTCCCAAGCTGAAGAGGATGGTCTATGACGAGGGCGATGATGCAGAATAATCTACGATCGCCGGGGAAGATTCGGTGGCCATGATCGAGGCCTTCCTATCCCCTAGTTCACACCAGTTCACATCACTGGGAGCGTGTCTCTTCATCCTCAATTTCAACGCTGGGCGACAACTCAACCGCACGCCAGTCGGCCGAATTCCCCTCAAGGTCACGCCTCTCTTCTGCAGGTCATCGTCCACACACACCGCCACGCATGCTGCTTCTTTTGAATGCCATTGGGCCCCGCAGCGCAGTCATGCACCACTTTGTTGCGCGATTACCGCTCAACGAGCGCGAACAAGACGCGTGTGAAGTCGAGATAATCGCGTGCCTGACGCGTCGACGCGTTAATTAAATGGTGCGTCACTGTGCAGTGTGGCCAATGGAAGAACACCAAGGGCTGGATATAAGTGGGGTAGGACTGCAACCACTTCCGAGGCTGGCCTGTGCGTGCATCAAGTACCTGTCGCTTCTCGACGTGACAGGCGCATACAGTGCGCAGTGACTACTCTTACGGTCTCAACCTGGAAGAACGAGGGAAGTTCCATGGCCGGACTTGATCCTTCCTTTGTAACAGACCGGCGATAAGGATGGGTCACTTCACTCATCAGGGTGAGCTAGATGGTGTTTTTAGTTGAGGGTCAAGATTGCGTCATTAACATGACCCCTCACTGCCTCCTCGAGTGTATTCTATTGTCATGTCTTGAGCCTGCCCAACAACATGAACCAGGTCTTGGAGATGGCATCATCCCTCTTATTTCTCCCTCCCCCTCCAACGCAACCCAATATTTCACTTGACCACCTTCTTCAGCTCCCTCGACGAAACTTCCGGGTCTTGCCCATAGATAGCCTTACTGGTTATCGAGCCATCTGAGACCCCTCAGAGCGAGCCCCATCCTTCCCCCGCCCTTCAAAGCAACCCTCTCCACCAGCTCGCCCATCACGGACCGCTCCCTTGCCCGAAACGAATACCCTCGCCCACAAAAATCAACACACAAAGAGGCACTTGCGACAAAATTACCAAATAGCAAAACCCCTCTTTTCAGCTCTTTGTCTCGACGGGTCTCTCTCTCCCTGCTTCGAGACCCGCAGACTCTAGATCCCCTTTCTTTGTTCTCTGTTGCGATTTGTCTCTCCCCTCAAAGTTACATGGCTATATCGAAGTTCAGCTTGGTTTAGTAACGCCTTTCCAGCCGTGTACCTGATCTTGGAGGGTCCACTTCTGCCGGCCGAGGCCTTTGTTCAGACCGTTATTCGGCGGTTAAGGGCGAGTCGTCATGGGGGGGTTATATCCCGAAATAGCCGCTTCCCGTAAGACCATGTCATTATAGCCTACTCGGGCCGTCTTATTATTCAAAGGTGGTCTAGTAAGGACGAACCAAGGGAGACCCTGACATGACGTCTTGGGAGTAGTTTTATAGTGCCCCAAGTCCCATCACCCTTGACCTAGTACAAGCAGGGAAGAGTCGTCCTCTGAGTAAACTTCTAGATCTTGTTTTCTGAAACTCTCAAGTCTTTAGTATTGAGCCATAGAATTTCCCATAGCGTTCTACGTTTCATGTGTGTCTGGGTCCAGGGACAAGGCAGGACTGAGACTATCTGCATGCTGGTCTTCGAGGGTTTCCCTTGCATACTTTTCACTCGATGTGTGTGCTAATTTGCTCATGCATGACCGTTTGTAGATTGACCATGGGAGTTTTGCTGGTCAAGTTGATTTCTGAGCGTACGTTAACGCCGACGATTGCCTCTGTCCTTTGGCCACTCTGTAATCGTTGAATGCCGTTGCATGCAGACGTCTGTCGGGATGGGTATGAACTGGGTCAAATTGCTGAGTGACTAGATAGACTTATATTTTGACACTTTCAGGATGGAATGGACCTCATCTTGTGTGTGTATAATTGGACTTGAAAGTCTATATGACTGTACTCATTGGAGTCATAGGTTTGGGTTCAACATGATGCCTCGAACATAATGATCTCATGCGAGTCTCATAAACAGATTCACGTTTAGCAAAGTTTGGTACAAGTCTTCAGGTGTGAGGACCGAATGGAGGCGTATACGCCGTCTAGAATCGCAATGACACAATATCTATCTGTCTGTATATAGTCCATCAATCTTCTTAATCAACAAGACACGAGGTCTATCTGCTGGACATCTTCGGTCTCGTCTGGGATATCGCCAGTTATTGGTTCTTCAGCTAAAAACTGGCGCCATGAAAAACTACCTATTCATCCCTTCTCCTGGATCACCAAAAGCAATTTCAACCCTGCAACAACTAGACACTGTCTCATAAACCCAGCCACATCCATCACCACCAAGCAAACAGATCCCCACTCAACCTTGTCCCATTCATGATACTTAGGTACTAAATTATTATGTCGTGATTACATCCAAGCTGCGTCCCTCCATAAACGCCAATTGCGAGACAATCATCTGTCCTTCTGCCAAAACTCAACTCTCGTCTGCCCAATAATCTCACGCCATGCAGAAAATGCTGGTGAGCCGAGGCCCAAGAAGGAATCCAGCCAGAGCCAACGGCTTGTTGTCCTCCATCAGACTAACCCCCCCCAATCTTGCCACCTCTTGAATTTTCCAAAGTTCGCAAGCCCCCGTTTTAGTCTAAAAGTCGTGTTTCCAAAAAGTCAAGGAGGGTGATAACAAGCAATAGTCGCACCAGAAACAACAACTCCTGGAACCCAGTCCCACGCGATGGCTCCCAGATCATGCAGTGATGCAGTGTATGCCAAGAAAATGTAACAGTGTCGAATGAACATGTCCCCGTTGGTGACGCCAAGGACGGGCAACAGGAAATAGGCCGGGGTGTGTTGTTGGCCTCTCCCTCGGTAAGAATCGTAGTTATTGTTGATTGGTCGTTCCCCTTCTTCAAGTTGCTCAACGACCGGGTTCGCTTCCGTCTACCCTTTCACATGACGACACATTCCTTGTCGTCCTTTGAGTTTTTCTGTATCTTGCCGTTGCGCGGGGGAGCAACCTCCATGGGAGTCCCCTCACCACTCACGGCTGCTTGGATGATGGCCAGGCGTTGCTTGGCTCGTTCATCTCCCGCATCAGCAGCCTTGACATACCAAACATTCGCCTCTAACACGTCGCGTCGACAACCGATGCCCATTTCTGTAAAGTAACCAACAGCGTACTGCGCCTTTACGAAACCTGCCCAAGCGTTAGCGACTCTAGCAATTGCACAAATGATTTGATCTAAACCTACCCAAATCAGCAGACCGGCGTGCCCACTCGTAGGCCTCCTCTTCGTCCTTTTCCAGGATCGGAGGAGCCCCGACCATATACCAAGCGCACAGCCCCATCATAGCTCCGGCATGTCCACGCTCAGCCGCGCCAGTGTAAAAGTGCACGCTGAGGGCTGGGTCGCGGGGACAGTTGAGCCGACCATGCTCGTAGGCTTCACCAAGACGGTAGTTGGCCTCGGGGTGCCCTAGGTCCGCAGCCTGCGTAAAAAGCTCTGCGGCATGGTTGTCGTCCTTGAAAATATCTGCACCATACCCATTTTCATACAAGCAGCCGAGTTGGTAGGGTGCTGAGTTGTACTGGGTATCGGCAGCTTCAGCCGCAAGCTTCATCCACTTGATGCCTTCGCGATATCTCTTCTCGCCAAGGTCACCGGATAGACAGGCTTTCCCCAAGCGAGTCATGGCGCCAGGGTGGCGCTTCGAAGCGGCGGTACGCAAGAACTGCACTGCTTTGGCCGGATCCTTGCGGCAGCCCCAGCCAAACTCGTAACACAGCGCAGTCCGGTAACCTGATTCAGCGTGGCCGTGCTTTGCGGCCAGAACGAAGAGAGGGAACGCCGAGTTGTAATCCTCCTTGCCTTTGTTAAAGAGTCCAGAAGCATATCCGTCGGCGAGGTAATACTGAGCGAAAGGATAACCGGCGCTAGCGAGACGCTGGAGGATTTGTCGAGCTTCGCGAACCAGCTCATAGGGGTTCGAAACGGAGCCTTCGGCAGCTGGGCTGTCACGGCCCTTTTGAGGCTTCGGGCTGTTCTTGCGCATTTTGGGGTCTGAAACATCGAGGCCTTGCTCCTGGGCAGTGGAAATCAGGAAGACGGCAAACGAGTACTGGATCGACATGTCATTGGTCTTCTTGACATTGACACGATACATGTCTAGAGTCTTTTGCGAGCTGAGGAGGGACGCGTTGTTGCCTATAACGGTTCGCAGATTCGAATTGTCTGGAGTCAGGGGCGCCGGGGCTTGTTGGGGATAGGGCGCATTGAGCAGCTCGGCATACGTTGACAACCTCACATCAGGGGATTTACGAGTCTGCGAGCCGCCCGGCATCATGCCAGGGGAGCGACCGCGGGAACCAAGGTCGGAGTAGATCGAGTACGAGGACTGCGGTCGAGGCATAGAAGTTCTCTTCAGATTGCCCGAGTTTGGAGTCAAGTGTCGCCCAATATTGGAGGCACTCTCGGCCAAGTCGGGGGTTGAAGAGCTCCTCGAGTCGTCATTAGGGACGTTTGGCACGGGGACCGGGAAGTCCTTCTGATGATGATATTGGAACTGGGGAACAGACTGATTTCCAGGTATGTTCCCCTCAATGACCGAGCTCTCGGGGGAGTCACCTAATGTCTGACACTCAGCATTCTCGTTAATTCCCGATAGAGAGCTTGCGCTCGTTGTTGCCGACGACTCGATCGAGGTTTGCTGTGGGTTCGTGCTCGCCGTCTCATCGGACTCGCGGCTGTTGCGAAACTGGTCCTGATTGCGCACTCTGTCCGTGGGACTGATCCTGTTGGGCTCGTAGCGGTCAGGGGTGGCCGTGGAAGTAGGAGACAGATTCGACTCGGCATGAAGACTCTTGATTAGGCTCGGCACCGACGGTTGAGACTGCTCGACGAAGGATGTATCAAGCGCCGGGATGGCGCTGCCGTTTCCCCTAGGGGTTCCTTGAACATCATCATCATTACCATCGCGGAATTCTCGAGAACTCGCCGACCCCATCTTGGAGCCATGAGGTGGTGGTGGTGGAGGAGGAGGAGAGGCTGCAGGAGGCGAGGGGAGCGGGTGGGGAGTGCGATCAACAAGCTCTACTCGTGCAGCGCGTTCCTGAGTATGCTGGATATCAACGTTTGAGGGCTCGACCAAATTCTCCTGTTGAAAGTTGACACGGACGGGAGAGACTGGGCCATCGCGCAGTCGGGGACCACCGGCCAAATCGAGATTGGGGATGCGAATGGGGCTACGGGGAGTGTCGTCACTTGGTCTCGAGGGAAGGGTTGGTATAGAGTCCTGATAGTTCGAGATGGGCGACGCCGCAGTGGGAGGTGGTGAGGTGCCAACTGCCGCCATGGTTGCGTGATGGCGAGGCTTCGGCAGCGCCGTAGCAGCCGAGCGGGAGCTGGAGAGCTTCTTGTCAAAACGAGTGTCCAAGAGAAAGTTGTGTGGCCCGACAGCCTTGCGAAGAAGCGACCCTGGGCGACGGTGTATCCAAAATCACAACGGTCGAGACGGGATGTTATTGGACGGTCAACAGTTGTCGAAGCATCCGTCGCCAGGTGAGCAAGAGGGTCCAAGGCGCAAGAGTTTGGTGCTGGCGACGGCAGTCGACGACGCACGACAATGGACGACGGCAGAGACCGCAGAAGAGGGAGTAGTCTGGCGGGCAGTTTCGCAGCCTGGTGGTAGTGGGTGCTGGCGGAGGATATTTGGTTTGTCGGCAGCCGGGCACCCGAAACGCGGCGACACAGCGGGGACAAGGGGGCAGCTGGGAGAAATATGAACGAGCGACACGGGGGTGGTTGGAGAAAAAGATGGGACGGGAGGTTGAACCAAGGGTCACCTCGTGGAGATGGAATGGGATAATTGATGGAAGAGTTTTGGAGAGAGGCAAGAAGGGGAGAGAAGAGAGACACAAAGCCCAGCGTTGGATGTGGGTGTGAGAGAGAAAAAATTCCAAGTAATGGATGGGCTTGAGGCGATCTGTGGTTGGGCGAGGCCGGATGTCTTTTTTTGGGCGCTGCGCCGTGCCGTATTGTGGTTGTGGTGGTGGTGATGATGGGTGTTTGTTAGTGGAGAGAAACGCCCAAGTGTCCGCTGAAGTTGAGGTCGGGTCCAGCGCTTAAGGTGCAGTGGTGCAGAAACCGTTCCTCGGAAAGGCAGCCCCAGATGTCGAGTGGGTTGTGGTTGCCGTCAGCGCTGAGAGGCGCAAATATGGTGCAGGCGTGCAAGGCGGTAAGTTCCCCAGTTTGGGGGTCTGGGCATGTCTTGTTAGCTGCAGAAGGCAGAGGCAGTACCCCGTTTCTCAATATCCGGGCATCCATGGAATCTTTAATAAATCCCCGCCTGGAAGCTGTCAAAGCAGGATTGCCAAGGTCTTCCCTGGCACAGAGTAAGAAGGGCATATGTGCTTGATTCCTCAAGATTGCTTTGCATCAGATAAGTCAATTGACTACTCAGGCATCAGGACCCGCAAGAGCTGAGCTCGCGAGAGGGAAGGAGCAGAACAGGGGTAGACTAAAACACCACCCCAGCTCCACGAGGCAGATTCTCCTTACAATTAACACCAGCAGTCACCATCCTGGTCCCGTATCCCTCACTCGCTCACCTCAACTGCTGCAAGCCTGTGCTCGCTGTATATATACTTCAGCTCTTTTCAAAGTATCCAAGCGACAGATAATTGATGACAAGAGCATCCAGGTCACGGGTGGCATCTACGAGAGAAAAACAAGTATCTGTCCACCCCCTTTCCATCAACACGCTACATCAGAGGAGCAACCGAGCAAGGGGCGACAGGGCGAAAGAAGGCTCGGGATGACGATATTTTGGTGCGGGAATGGCGCTGTCAATACTGGCCCGCTTTTTCTTCTTCAGCTCAGGGAGAAGAGGATAGGAGACAGCCTCTGAAACGACGACAACCACTGTGATGCCCAACGTGCGTGCAAACTTGCTGAAGCTGAAAGGCCAAAAGTCGATGGTACGTTGCCCCCATCACGAGCTGCTGGGGTTAGCGTCACTAGGCCAAGGGTCCAGGCCAAGTCCAGGCCACTGGGACGCTCTGCACGAAGCCGGTGAGTTGCTTTCTGGGCGGCGCTAGTGGATTTCCTGACCGCCGGGGCCGACCAGGAGAGTTGACGACATTGTGCGTGCCGACAAGCCTGGAGCCGAACATGTTTCATTTGCTTCAGACAACTGCCATTATTGCGGTACTTCGCGAGACCAGGCGTTCAGGTACCAATACACCGAACCACCATCTGTGAAGCGGACCAGGGCATGTAGCAGTCTCTTCCGGAAACTCTATCTTGTTTGATCCTTAGAATTGCGCTGATCGGGGTGGAGAGAAGGTTGACATGCACAAAACGACACATCAACATGCACGTTACACCACCTGTCGTCAGATGGTCTTCGTCATTATTGACAACGAACTACACATCCACATCTGGGCGATTTATAATTATTACCCGACAAGGACCGAATACCTTTCCGCCTCAATGCGGTTGAAAAGTCTCATCCAGTGGTCGATCCCACAACTCTCCTCTGACGTTTCAACTATTGAGCATGAACCGATGGGAGAACGCTAAACTTCCTTCAAGTCTTAGACCTGCACCACGATGTCGTCAAGGGAGAAGCTGACCCTGGTCTCAAGCAAGGCTGAGCAACCGCCATGCCGTTCGTAAAGCGACCATTGTCGCAACAACGAACAACCTTTGGCGTTCCAGCTTCATATCCAATAAATCGGCCGCTAGGAAACCGACGCCAAGCTGACTGACGCGTTGCACGCTTTCGCCCGCATAAAGCTGAGTTGGTCGGGGATTTCCGCAATTGGCGTCATTCTTCGGATTCTTCGGCGGGCTCTCTGTTTGCCTGCTCGCCCTCACAACTCATATTTGTCTGTTGAGTCCGCGCAGATGGTGACAAATGGCCGTACGTACCCGTCGGCTCACTTTATTGGGGGCCCCGCATTGCGTCGTTGGCGTCCAAGTGGGCTAATTAACCACCGCTATACTTCACATTTGGTGTCCGGCGAGGACGACGAGCAAGAACGCCATCGTCAAAGGTGAGCTTGTACTTGTATCGCTTACATATTCCCCCCTGAGACATTACTCGCGTCCTCCATCACACGCAACGCGGCTTTCGGAGAGGCCATCAGTCGTATTGTTCAAACACTAGGCAAAGCACGCAGTACCCACAAGCAGCGGCTGCTTGTTGGTTCTAGAGGACCCTGCGTCTTTAGCGAACGCACGTACTCATCCTTGCAAATGCTACGCGCCGAGCAGAGATGAAATAACGAGACGAAGGGCTGCTGTCCCAGTGGGCCTTAGCTGCGGTGCTGTATTGGTCCCTGCTCGCCGGCTCTGGCGCCAAGGCAACAATTGAGAGTTGCCGTCATTGAAACCAGCTACTTCTCTAACCTCTGTTTGTGAGGGTGATATGGATGTTCTCGAGTTGAGAGCCTACCGAACCCGTGTTTGTCTTGTGTCAACTTGTGAGCGACAGTATCAGCACGCATATGTATGGACGCTGTCGCGCCATTCGTCAAGCCGTCTGGCTGAATATCTGGCCCCTCTGTGCTGTTCGCCTGGTGCGGCTGAGGGCTGCTCCTGCTATGTACTAGTTTGTGTGGTTGACAAGGATTCCAGCATGGCGAACTCTGCCTTTTCACGCCTCTTTAGAGTACATTGGGGATAAGGCTCGGAGGGTTGACGGAGTCCGAAACAGTACCCCTTCAGGCTTCCAAGACTCATGGATTCTCACATGCTCCGCTATGAGGGAGGCATGCTTGGATGACAGCCGACCTGTGCAGGATTGGCAGGGCGGTTTTAATTGATTCTTGACTCGGCAGTCCTTCTGCTGTAAGATGAATCAGTTGATGGGAGGCTGAGGAGGACAAGTCGACATGGCAGTCTTCAAGCTTACTTGTTGTCTCCGATCCAATAGCATCCTGCAACCGGATGAGAGGTGAAGCAACCGGGCAGATTGTGAGTTCCGGTTTTGAGATCTTGAATGACGGAGAGATGCTGACGCATGCTAGTCTTGATGTTCGCCATCATGGGCAGACGTTCATCGCTGACAATAGGTATGCATTTACCTTTCGGCCGACCATGTACTACTGTACGTACGCAGCCTCTTACAGGTGGATCGCGCCCATTTGGCTCACGGCGGGCCGTCGACCGATCGGCCCCGCTGTTGGCCACCACCCTCCGGCGCCTCGATCGTCCCCACACCGCTGGCGGACATTCATGGCTTCCCAACTGGGCAAGAGGGGCGTTTCTACCGCCATTTTGGGATCTGGGCTCAATTTACCAGCCTTTTTTTTTTCCTCTCCCGGACTGAACCAGATATACCGGTCTCTGTTTGTCGAGGCAAACTTCCATCCTTCGGTCTCTTTTACTCTGTCACCAATCGCCAGGCGCCATGGCAGGGCACAGTCAAGGGAGTACACACATGTGGATTCATCGCGTCCGCCCCATCTTTATCCCACACCGTCCCACTGTTGTTGGGATCATGCACCCTTCAACACCCCGCGGAAGGATTCGAGAAGAGGTTGCTCCGTGTTAGATACCTGACAGTGTGTTCACAAACACGGAACTCGACGAGATACTTACGTATGCCCTTGGGCCATAAGTCTAACCTTACATATGTCAAGACTTGTCCTGCATAGTGGGCCAGGCCCTGACTACACATGGGGAAAGGTTTTAACACTCACCCCAGTGGGGCGATCGACTTGAAGAGTCGTGGTTGCAAAATGACTGATTGTCCTAGTTTTTACACCTGCGGGATACAGTCCCTCGCGTTCGCTGCAGAGTTACATATCGCAATGTCTCCTACCTTCTCCATGGCATCATTTCGGTCCTCTACACAACCGTAGTGCACTTGTAGTGTGTTTATTCCAGGTTACCCTGCCCGTTGGTAGTGGGTTGGCGCCGATCTTATGCCATTATTGCTGATCATCCTGAAGATTGCAACACAAATACGATCAGTAACAATGCAGATGTTACCCTCTGAGTATCGGTCTCGTACATGATTACCACCAGTCCCAATATCTCCCAATTACTGTACTCTGACATCGGGCTCGGCTCCTCCGGGATATCATTCTCAAGACAGGTTACCCTGCAGCCTCGTGTCGACACCTGCATGTCTACATCGGACTTGCTGCAGCGAGGACGTCTGTCATCGTACTGCACTGCCACATGTCAATGTGTTCGTGGTTGACGGGAATCCCCCGGGTGCGCCTGGGACCGTCTGTTAGTAGGAGTATAATGCTCTCTATAGGCATACGGTCACTTGCGAAACACGACACAGAGTAATGACGGGCACTGCAGTCGAATATTCCGAAGACCGCATACACACAGCCATTGCCCCGGCCTCGAGAAACCGAGCACAGGTCACATCCGGCATTGATTCCATGTCATACACGACACAACGGTGGTAATGCGGGCACACAGACCTCAACTTTGGGTTATTAAACACCTCGAGCGTGCATGTAGAGGCGCGACGAGGCGATGAAACTAGAAAGAAGAGATTGCCGGGCTTTGTTCAGGCGAGAAGGAAATGCCTAGTCAAACGACACCTTCAGACATGGTTAGTCCATTTCACCCCTTAACCAATATTTTGCACTAGATCGAACCACGATCTCGCTCGCCAATGACCGGATTTGGATACCTAAACGTGGCCCAGGCTGCAAACACAGAGAAATCACCACAAGGCTCTTGTACGGAGGTACTCGAGCGAGGACAGGCTCACTCGGGCTGGCCTCGACAGCTGAAATGGAGAAGACCAACATGCGGTCATAGGCGTATTTCCGTTCGCTCACTTTGGCTCATATCAACTAGGGGAAAGTGGAGCAGCTAGAGGAGATCGACTTGACAAGCGAGATGGGAGCAGCAGGTTTACCCCTGTTTCCTGCACGACGACCTGTTCCTGCGGACAGGAAAGAGGCCGCAATGGAAGAATTCCAAGGCAAGGCTTGGGTGAAGGTTGACCAAGGAAAGTGAATTGATGCTGGCTGTGCCATCGACACGACTACTCAAAGTTCGGCTCATCAACCAGGCTGGCTTCCGATCAGCGAAAGCGTTGATGGTGGCGGCACTCAAAATAGCACACGTGCCGGAAGAAGAGGGAAAGTACTGGATGAGTACGCTGCTAACTGATCTATTGATCTGGCGACCAATGAGGGCTACCTCTTTCCAGGCCAGCCAATCATCACTGGCAGAGCCTAACCTTTCTGGTCGCGCATCTGGGGGCCAGATGGTCTGCACGACATGAGTGAGACTTGGAGAGTACAAGATCCTGCATCAGGCCAGGGATTTAGTTGAGCTGCCGGGGCAACCGCCCACCATGCACCCACCAAGAGGTCCTGGCATCACTGAGTTTCCAGGTCTTGTGCTCCGTCTGGGGCTACAGACTCGAGCGTATCCAGTTAGCGCCTTGATTTTACCCAGACCAGCCCATTCGCTGATTGGCGGCTGCCCACTCCCTTTCGCTTTCTTCCTTGGATAACGGCCGCCGAACCTGGAAGGCTGCCCGTCCCTTGGCTGCTGGCGGAAAACAGCCCAGGCCGTTGGCCGTCAATCCTCTCTCCCACTCTCCTCCCGCATCCCTCCCAGACAACCTCGTCGTTGTCGTCCTTCGCTCCCGGACGCCCAGTCCATTGTTTTCGATTTCTTGCTGTCCTTTGTTCCCGACACTCGCTCCTACTGTCGCTCACACATAGTCTTGATCCCATCGCTCGATATTCGAAACGAAGCCCAGCCAGGGCCTTCATTTTTACTGTCCATCCCCTGCACGACGGCCACTGCCGAAACCGAAAAATCCCACGTCTCTCGCTCTCGTTCGCACAACCCGGGACCAGCTCCACGCCCCATTGTTCATCATTCATCTACTCCAAACAACGGTGTCCTGTCTCTTGTACTCTGAGTGGGCAAGATACCCATCGTCTGCCATTCTATTCGATGCTCTCTCCTGTCCTCGCCGAGCTTTGACAAGTCGAGGAGTCGACTCTTCTTGGGGCATTGTCGACGGCGTCTGGTGCCTCACCTTCCCCGTCTCCCGAGAAACCTTCCCACTCCGCCATCTCCCGCTACAGGGATCTTCCCAACCCAAACTCAAATCATATCGAGGCTGCCACAACAACCATAACAAAGCTTCCCGTGAGTAGCAGATCATCCCTCTTATTCCGTCTCTTCCTTTGTTTGCCTCTTCACCTGCTGCCGACTGTCGACATTGCTGTTGCTTGGCGCTCTCCAACTCGTGTCGCTGGTTGTACCATTTCCCCTTTCCCGTCGTCGATCGAAATCAACCTCCCTCCTTGATACGATTGGCCTTGCCCTCACCGACACAAGGGTGAAAACTCCCTGCGCTCTGCGCCCAGCCTCGTTACGTCTCTCGTTGCCGAGTCTTTGATATCTCGCTGATTCTAACACGCTTCTGCCAGGGCCATGTCTCTCCCCGAACGGCCGGGCGCAAGTCCGCCGTACAACCAGCGCAATGTCTATCGGAACTCGCCCTCGCGACGATCGCGTCCCGTCGATATCGAGACCGGCGGATATCATCCCGTGGGAGAACTAAATCAACATCAACGTGGGAGATCTGCCTCTTCTTTCGCTGATTCCATCGGTCCTAATTCGAATACAGAGAGTATGCCTCTGTCGCCAACAAGCCCCGAGGGTCATGCCTCAAAGCATGCCGCCTCTGGCCAGCCCGTGTCCCGCAAGAGAAGCCTGATTCGACCAGAGAGAAACAGAATTGACAGGGACCACCGAAACTACCACTACCACAAGCATGCTGCGCACATGAATGTTTTACCATCTTCAACAGGAAATGATCCTATATATGAGGATCTCGAAGGATCGACCGAACGGTCTAACTCGAATCTCCAGGACGGTGCATCGGACAATTCTCCTCGACAAAGACGACACGCGAGTGGGGACCAGGAGAAGAGCGCAGCTGCTTCCTCTAGCCGTCCTACCCCAACTCGCTCGAAATCAGGCAAGATCCAGAAGAAGAAGTCGAAGCGGAATTCAAGACAGCACTCCAAGCGAGTGGAGGAGCAGCTTCGGCCACCTACCTTTTGGAATGTTTACTGTGCCATTGTCACGTTCTGGGCCCCTGGCTTCATCATGAAGTGCTGCGGCATGCCAACGAGGGCACAGCAGAGAGCCTGGCGAGAGAAGATGGGCCTTATCAGTGTCATCCTGTGCATCATGGCCATGGTCGGTTTCCTTACTTTTGGTTTCACCGCAACTGTTTGTGGCGCCCCGGCGGAAAGATTGCGCGTCAATAAGGTTGATTCAGGCTATATGATCTTTCACGGCGTGGCATATGATCTGTCGACATCACATCACCCAGCTGCTGAAGGCATGCCTCTTCGATCAGACGGACTGGGTCCCAACGTTCTTTACGATCTGCCCCAGAAGCATGGCGGTCAGGATGGTAGCTTTCTGTTTCAGAACGTCAATGGTAAATGCAAGGGCTTGATCACTCTCGCGCACGACTCGGATGTGCCGACCAACGACGCTGGCGACCTAGCCTGGTACTTTCCCTGCACGGCTTTTAACCAGGACGGCTCATCCAAGCCCAACCTTACCATTCCCTACTATCTTGGCTACGCCTGCCATACGACGCTCAATTCCAGGAATGCCTTCTATCTCGACCTGAGCGGGTCCGCAGACGTCTACTTCAGCTGGGATGACATCAAGAACAGCTCGCGTAACCTGATTGTCTACTCTGGAAATGTCCTGGATCTCGATCTTCTCAACTGGTTTAACAATAGCCAGGTGGTGGTCCCTGATCGATTCAAACAACTTAGGGATAAGGATTCCGACGTGAACAAGGCTGTTCGCGGTCGCGATGTCACCCGAATGTTCCAGTCGTCCGAGGATAAGAAATATGCGGAATGCTTTGAGGATATCATCAAGGTTGGTTCCGTCGATACCGACACTATCGGTTGCATCGCCTCCCAGATTGTTCTCTACTGCGCCTTGATCCTTATTCTGTCGGTCGTTGGCGTTCGCTTCTTGTTGGCCATCATCTTCCAATGGTTCATCTGCCGCAAGTATGCACCGGCAAAGACATCCCAGAGCTCTGACCGCAGAAAGCGTAACCGACAGATTGAGGATTGGTCCGAGGATATTTACCGCGCTCCTGCGAGACTACCTGGTGATATTGGAAGCACCGTTGTCGGGTCTGACCGAACCAACAAGCGCTCATCATTTCTCCCCACCACGTCTCGATTCTCGACTGTTGGCGGCCCCGACCCAAGGATGCAGAATCAGCGACGCATGCCCACGACAATGGCCAGCCAAGCCGCTTCAAGCCAATTCTCATCTGGTGCCATGTTCAAGCAGGGCAACGACAGTCGTGCCAGTTTCCTTCGCTCGGATCCGTATTCCGGCAGTACTAATCCTACTGAAGGTCCCGGACCTGCAGGCTTCATTCACGATGCCGTTGTTCCCCAACCTCCCTCGGACTGGATGCCCTTTGGTTTCCCCCTGGCTCATACGATGTGTCTGGTAACTGCATACTCTGAAGGAGAGGAGGGTATTCGAACGACTCTGGATTCTATTGCGACAACCGATTACCCCAACAGTCACAAGGTCATTGTTGTTATTTGCGACGGTATCATCAAGGGTAAAGGAGAGGCTGTTTCGACTCCTGATGTGTGTTTGGGCATGTTGAAGGACCATTCCATCCCTCCTGAAATGGTCGAACCTTTCTCTTATGTGGCAGTTGCCAGCGGATCCAAGCGACACAACATGGCTAAGGTCTACTGTGGTTTCTATGATTACGGCAAGGAGTCACGCATTCCAACCGATCGACAACAGCGAGTTCCGATGATGGTGGTGGTAAAGTGTGGAACTCCTGACGAATCCACCAAAGCCAAGCCCGGTAACCGAGGAAAGCGAGACAGTCAGATCATTCTCATGTCGTTCTTGCAAAAGGTCATGTTCGATGAGCGGATGACGGAACTTGAGTATGAGATGTTCAACGGTCTCTGGAAGGTAACAGGTATCTCACCAGACTATTATGAGATTATTCTCATGGTCGACGCCGACACCAAGGTCTTCCCCGACAGCTTGACGCACATGATCTCTGCCATGGTAAAAGATCCTGAAATCATGGGTCTCTGTGGCGAAACCAAGATTGCAAACAAGCGTGATAGCTGGGTGACGGCTATCCAGGTGTTTGAGTACTTTGTCTCGCATCACCTTGCCAAGTCTTTCGAGTCCGTCTTTGGTGGTGTCACCTGCTTGCCCGGTTGCTTCTGCATGTACCGCATCAAGGCACCCAAAGGAGGCCACAACTACTGGGTACCCATTCTGGCTAACCCGGACATTGTCGAGCACTACTCCGAGAACGTTGTCGAGACCCTCCACGAGAAGAATTTGTATCTTTTGGGTGAGGATCGTTTCCTGACCACGCTCATGCTGCGGACGTTCCCCAAGCGGAAACAAGTCTTTATCCCTCAGGCTGTGTGCAAGACGACTGTACCTGACCAGTTCATGGTTCTCTTGTCTCAGCGACGCCGTTGGATCAACTCAACCATCCACAACCTAATGGAGCTGATCCTGGTCCGTGATCTTTGCGGTACCTTTTGCTTCTCCATGCAGTTTATCATCTTTGTCGAACTCGTCGGTACTCTGGTACTGCCTGCTGCCATTGCGTTCACCTTTTATGTTGGTAAGTAACAGCGTCTACCGTTGCAAAGAACATGCTGACATTGCACAGTTATCACTTCCATCGTCAACTCACCTCCTCAGATCATCCCCTTGGTCCTCTTGGCCCTCATTCTTGGTCTGCCCGGTTTCCTCGTTGTCATTACCGCCCACTCATGGTCTTACCTTGTCTGGATGTTTATCTACCTGCTTGCGCTACCGATCTGGAACTTTGTTCTGCCATCATACGCATTTTGGAAGTTTGACGACTTCTCCTGGGGTGACACTCGAAAGACGGCTGGCGAAAAGACCAAGAAGGCGGGTCTCGAATATGAGGGTGAATTTGACAGCAGCAAGATCACTATGAAGAGATGGGCCGAGTTTGAGCGTGACAAGCGCTCCAAGAGCGGCTACTGGGGCTCGCGTGAGAACGTGATCGGCGGAGGTAGCTGGACCAGCCCTCCAGGCCACCAGTATAATGAGGAGTATTACTCTGATGCTTGATGTTTGGCGCCATGGGGATCGGTCGACGGTGATGGGAGTTTTCAAAGGAATGCACACGCACACCAATGTGCGCTTTAATACGGGGGCTTTTTGAGGGGTTCATGTTTTATCGGCACATTGGGTGGACAAGGTCCCCCTTCTTGTATAGAGTCGGTTGGAGGTATGGCGTTGTTCCAACCACCATTGCTGTAAATAGTGTAATTTGACTGTCTTGGAATACCGATATGATTACGTCTTTGACTGTTAGATACAGGTGGACGTCATTGTGACGAGAAACTATTTTGACGTACTAGATTTTGTATTGACGTGGTGATGTGCTGAGTCCTGGGCCTCGATGAATAGAGGAATGGGGAAGGAATAGCAGGCGACTTATTCACCAGACTGAAGAGGGAATATTTATTTTGAACAGTAAGGTTGTAGAGGCATGAAGTGGGTGCGTGTGGTGATCGTGCAAGCTGGGGTTTTCTTTTTTTGGGGTTTGGTCATTCTCAAACTCTTCTTTAGGCATTGCAAGAAGGTTAGGACATAGAGATGTATAGTGTTGCTGTAACGAACTTGGCTAGACGGTCGTTGCGATATGTGGCATTGGGTATATGCTACTATACGACTTTCGAACTGCAGTCTTGAAGGTACACACACACACACACATGACCGTTCTCCTTTCAAACCACTGGTCTAGGATATAATGGGTAACTAATAAGTAACAGTCAATGATTTATCACGACTATCTACTTATGAAGGGCGACATCTCTTCATAGACAGCTGATGTCAACCACCGTATTCAAGCCAGCAACCCTCAGTCTTGGTGTATAAAGACACTCTATGGACTCATGCAGAACTACAGAGCATCCCTTGGGCATTGAGGAGCATGTAGCAAAAAAAAAAAGAAAAGTTCTTGACCCCCTTCTGGCATGGTGGTGTATAAATTTACTTGAGAAGGCCAAAAAGAAAAGGTCCCAGAGGGAGTCGAACCCTCGCTGGCGGAATCAGAATCCGCAGTCATAACCGTTAGACCATGGAACCCACTGTTTAACACGTTTGCGAGACCTGTCGTGGTTGGTCGATGGTCGTCGAGTTGTTAATGCGGTATTTATGGGATTCTTGATGCATCACGAGATAGAGTTTGCGCTAGNNTTTTGGCCAATGAGAGAGCGACCTCAAGAATCTGACTTCAGTTTTGCACAACGGTACTCCTCTCTGTCCTTGTAGCTTTGCTTGGAGAGATGACGCATTGACTGCATGGTCAGTGAGGATGATCGATGCCTTTATAGTGTATTCGATGTTTATATTTACCTGGATGATGCTTGGGAAAGTGGCCTCGTAGATCGATAGCTTGTCGGGTATGTATATATGTAGTTCCTGGGCTTGAGACATGATTCGTAAAAGCGCGCCGCGTACCCAATAAACGAAGACTAGAGCAAAGTTCCGGGGCTATAAAATTACTCTACCACAGACTTCGATCAACCTGTATGTATAGCCAAGCGACCTTTAAATCGAGCTTCACTCCCGGGTCGACACTACAACCT